>JAOUQT010323228.1:0-13988 GCA_025769995.1 Xyliphius kryptos | reverse complement strand
GACGCTGTATTGGCCGCAAAAGGAGGCCCTACACCATACTAATAAATTATTGTGGTCTAAAACCAGATGTTTCAGTTTCATTGTCTAACCCCTATATATGTATATATATATATATAATCACAAATAAAAGCAGTCTCCTGTTACATATTGGAACGTCTTTGATGTAGCACAGAGATTCCGATAACCCTGAAATGAGCTTGTAGCAAAATAAAAGCTTTATAAGAGACTTATAAGACCAGTCTTGTTGTATGGTTTGGAGACTGTGGCATTGACTAAGTGACAGGAAGCAGAGCTGGAGGTTGCAGAGCATGGATTAGATTAGGAATGAGAAGATCAGAGGGACAGCACAGGTTGTAAAATTGGGAGACAAAGTTAGAGAGATTAAGATGACTAGGCCATGTGCAGAGGAGGGACAATGGATATGTTGTTAGGAGGATGTTAGAGATAGAGCTGCCAGACAGGATTCAGAAAAGGAGATATATAGATGTGGTCAATGTAGACATGCAAGTATTTGGTGTGAAACAGAAGATGCAAAGGACAGAGTGAGGTGGAAAAAATTGACTTGCTGTGGCGACCCCTGATAAAGAGAGAGGCCGAAAGAAAAAAGGTTTTCTTAGTGACACATTTTTATTAAAGCTAATTTATGTCTCTTTCTTCATTTCTGTCTCTAGCCATTGAGCCGGTTTCTTCATGCAGATGCAAGTTAAATTTGCTTTTCATATTGTCAGTGACACACACACACACACACACACACACTCTCACTGGCCCAAAATCACAAGACCCTTGATGTTGGTTTTAATAAAATGTTCACATGGTCATAGTTTGTCAATGTGCTAGGATGCGGTTTTTGGAGAATCTGACCTTCTCTTAGTCCGAACTCCTGGAGTTGGTGTAAAGTCCAGAAATAAAAAGAAAACAAAACATGGTTAGCTCTATTATTATTATTATCATTATTATTATCATTATTATTATTATCATTATTGTTTTTATTATTATTATCATTATTATTTTTATTATTTATTATTATTATTATAATTATTATTATCATTATTATTTTTATTATTTATTATTATTATTATTATTATTTTTATTATTATCATTATTATTTTTATTATGTATTATCATTATTGGTGTTATTATTATTTCTATTATTATTAGTGTTATTATTAGTGTTATTATTATTGGTAGTATTATTATATAAAGCGGAGTAAAATGTGGCCACTGTTGTCTTATTGCGCAAACATGATGTTTTGATCCTGGATGTCCAACTGCTTTTGATTATCTAATAGAAGAGTTTTGTATCACACACTCGACCACCTATGACTAAGATGTGAATCCATGTTATTGTTCGTATCATCTGCAAACAAAATCCTATGTGGCGAGTTCCTGCGTTTGAAACGAGAGAAGTTATTTTCAGAGCCGTGGTCACTCTAGGGGTCTTGTAAACAGTAATAGACCAGACCTTTGGCAGAACAATTGTGGGAATCCCAGGATGCGTCGTAGGAGTGGAAGCAGGAGCTGGAGGTGCACGTCAGGTCTCCTGTGAGAAAAAATAAATCTTTCATAGACGCCAAGTTGACCTGTGACCTTGAGGAAGTTTTTGAGCTGTAAAAGCTTTTTTTTTGGGTTTCGCACAAACCGGGTAGCCAAATCAAAATCGTCTGATGTTTTCTTTTTAAACCAGTCCTTCTTTCTTCCTGCCTCCTTATTTCTGAATTAGTTAGGATGTATGGTAAATGTCATTTTTTATAATTATTTAATTTTTCTTAGTAAAATGTATTATTATTATTATTTTATTATTATTATATTATTATAAATGTATTATTATTTATTATATATTATTATTTATTATTATTATTATTAGTTATTTGTTAATTAACGTCCATTCCTGTTTTTTCATATCCCAATAAAGGGAAATGGGAAATGTAGGGATAATTTATTTTTAACTTTTTGTACTTTTAAATTTTCCCTGCCACTAGGAGTCACCGTAGCTAGTCACTTGCATTGCTGATTTGGCACATGTTTTATTCCAGATGCCCTTCCTAACACAACCTTCACTCATTCTGGCTTAGGTCGGGATCATTTAGCATCTGTTTAACTAGCTCGCATGTCCGTAGAGGAAAACTGGTGTACTGGAGCAAAATCTATAGCGCAAACTCCATACACACATTTACCATTTTTCAGTCACTTTTTTTTATCACCCATATGGGAGACGTTAGAGTGAGTGATGTCACAGAGAGATCAAAGGCAGAATGTAAAAGCATTCCCTCTGTAGTAATTTATATGTAAAATAGTAAAAGCTTCTATTCTATAAGTTCCTGGTTAAAAGTTGGTATGTCTTCATGTAGCACAGCGATTCTGATAACCCTGAAATGCACGGCTCCTCGTTCAAAAGCGTTCAAATATAAAGTTAAGTGGACACTACTGTCTTGACCTTTAACCTCTACTCAGTTAAAAGGTTAGAAGGTCAAACAGTCATCTTAAAAATTCTGTTGTGTTTAACTTCTCAAAATTCCACATAAGGACATGATTTGAAGCCCTAATTCCCCCATGAGGATTTGGTTTGCACTTGAAAAAAATGATCTGGCAACCTTTTTGTTCGATTTTTTAAAATATTTTTCACGGGTGAGATGCTTGTGCTATGTGCGAGTGGTTTAACTGCACCGACTTGTGTTTTTATGCCATGCTCCAGTTCACACTTTCGGTCCTGGGAAAGTGAAGTGCTTAGGATTAAGTGTTTTGTTTACAGACGAGTGCATGTTAGTGTTAGTACTGATGATTGTGTGAGCAAAATCTCAATGCACAACACGGGTTCACTGGAAAGTGCCGCCGGAATAATCTTTTGTATACGCTTAATACCTTGATGCAGGGCCGTTTAAAGGAATTTGGGCGTCCCGAGCGAACACACCTCGGGGGTGGGGGTAGGAGATTATTAAAAATTGTTACATTTGAGACAGAATACATATATATTGTCTGACTCTTAATAAGAAGGACACCTGGCAACCCTTTTGGGGTGCTCCAGGCACTTGCTTGTAATCGATTAAATGGAGCCCAAACTTTTAAGTGTTCTCCCATAGTAAAAGATGAGAACCACAACCCAAGTTTTCCATTTTGTCTCATATTAATTCAGTTAATATTCACATATTTACAGAAGGTTCTCTTCAAGGTTCTCTAAGAAATGATCATATTTCAGATAGACTGAACGTAGAACCCTTAATCATGGAGCTAAATGTGTGTTTAGTAAATACCCACAATAATATAAATACTAATATTTGAGGCTTGCTCTGTCCACTGAACAGCAGAAAGCAACAGTTACCAGCTATGAGTAAACTGAGCGATTATGACTGTGGACATATCTTCCTGATATTCCCCATAGGGAAATTCTTTCTTTGAATTTAATCCATCACTTAGTTCACCCCTATTGAGGTGCACGTGGAGCAGTTGGGGAGCCTTGCTCAATAGCAAAGTCTGGAGTCGGGTCAGAACAGACGATTCAACCTGGTCCCCAGCCAGAGAATATGGCGATCATTAAGAGGTAGCTCATGCTGGGAGCTCAAGAGTTTAAATCACACCACTGCCAAAATGCCTCGGCTTGGCCCTTGAGCAAGCCCATTAACCCTCAACTGCTCAGCTGTACAGTATAAATGAGATAAAATGCAAGTGGCTCTGAGTAAAGCGTGTCTGCCAAATGTGCTAAATGGGACAATAATATACAATAGATGCTGGTTATTTCTCTACACAGTGGATGCTGTTCGAAGTCAACTGAATCCATATGTCGTGATTTAACCAGTAGTTACACATTAAATATATTCACTGGCCCTTTATTCAATTTGACCACAGTTATCCGTCTGTTTTTTTAATCTGTGGCCTGTGGATCAACATGTGGACTCGGCTTCTTGTTTGTTTTCTCTTTTATCTTTCCCGCAGACATACAGAAGTGAGCGCTCGCTTATGTCGCAGCAAAGGGTTCAGTTCAAAGTGCCACATTTATTGGCTTTTGAAACACCTGGATGCTGTTAATTAATTATGGCATGTCTAAATATTAACACTGGTAGCTGTAGGAGTGTAATTGAAGATCACATGCTCGGTGTAATAAACATTTTATGTTCCAGGCTGAAAGGTTCCAAATGACTGAAAACAGCTGCTTGTGCAACACCTCTGGCTTTATGTTGAAAGGTTTAAGGTCAAAACCTTTTTGGATACTTTACCACACCCATCCTCGTTCACCCAACCTATCTTTACCCACCCAATTTTATAAAGCATTCCAGGGTATCTTGAAAGGCACTATATAATTTAAATGTATTATTAGGGGTCTGAGCATGAAGTGCTTGTAATTGTTAGGATTATTATTATTATTATCATTATTTTTCTGCCTTAAAACGCATCGTGCAGCAAAAGCCATAAGGCGTAGAGACATGAAACTTGGTAAAATAATAGTACACCACCCCCCCCACCAAGGACGCCAATAGGCCCATAGGTGGAGCTATAGCAAAGGCCAGGATGTATGTGCCCCTGAATCGCACCTCCTAAAATTCCATTATTTATTGATGTGTAAAGCTCCACCCACTTAGATTTTTTGCTAATTAGCATAATTAGCATAATGCATTTCAGACAAATCTTGACATAGTTGGTATTAAAATAATCAGGAGAGTGAGCCTGTTAAAAACAACATGGCCGCTATATCTCGATGAATATTAATGAGAATGGCAAAAATTACAAAAAACTTGAACTCATGAGATTTAAACCAAGCTTGCCCTGCGTACTCCACATCACATCTGGAGGAGTGCCACTTAGTTTTGGATGTGTATATCAAAAGGAGACAGGGTTATAAATAAATTGCATTTTTTTCAGCAGCTAAACATCACATTTATCTCAAACTTGGCCTGCCTTCTCCACATAAAATTTAGGGGAAACTCATCAAGTTCAGGGCGTGCATGTCAAAAGGGGGTGGAGCTTTAAATAAATGGCATTTTTTTTAGCAGCTAAACATCACATTTATATTCAACTTGCTATACAACATCTAGACATAGACTCACTATACAACCTATAGACACAAGTCCTCAAGTAGATCTATCTCAAACTTGCTATACAGCCTCTAGACACAAATCAGAATCGGGGCATAGGTGGCGCTATAGCTAAGACAAATGCTAGAAATGTGTTTATGCATGCTATAAATAAGTCAGACTATTTGGTGAACTATGTGTATTACAGTAAATGGCAATCTGTGGGTTCAACTGGTACAAAGAGCACAAACTGGTACAGGACCTTTGTTCCTTTGCTTGTTTCAACTGGTGTAATTAGCCATTATATTTCAAATTATATCACAGATTTTGTGTTTCACTTAAACTGGATAGTCATGTAGTAAATATCGCCCGACTGTGATTTCAGGGGCATTTGTGAAGTGGCTTTCAGTGGAGGCATTGATTGGCAGAGTCTGCCGGAAACGTCCTATCGGCTTGCATACTCTCATCACTTCACACACATTCACACATGTTATAACCTAAATGAAGATGGGATTCCCTTCTGAGATTTCGTCCTCTAACCATTTGAGAGAGTTTTTCTTTGCCACTTATAAATGATATTGAATTTAATTGATGTGCATTTAATAATGAAATTTACAAGGCATGTGTTCTTATCCAAAACATGACACTGAGCAGTGTATAGCCTATCAGCCGTTTTACAGCTTTCCGTAGAATGTTATTATGAATACCTCACTCCAACATATTGGTCCAAATCAGACACATAATTCAAAATTCTGGCAAAGTTTCTTAAACTAGTTATACTCATGCTCATGTTGTATACAGATTACATCACCCAAATGAGAATGGGTTCCCTGATGAGTCTGGTTCCTCTCAAAGTTTCTTCCTTACTCACTCAGGGAGTTTTTCCTTGCCACCGTTACTCATCTGGGATAAAACATATTTTGTAAAGCTGCTTTGGGACAATGTCCATTGTTTAAAGCGCTTTATGAATAAAATTGAATTGAATTTACTGTTTGTCTTTTAGTTTGTATTACAAGAAAATCATCATTAATTTTTGAGGTAAAATTAACATGCTTTTGTTTTTGTATTTTTCTTTTTATAGGGTAGTAATTCATATAAGCAGGACTACTATTGCCATAGACACACTTGTCTGAACTTCTGCATCTTAACAATATTGGGCTGTCTACCAGTTAACATTTACTAAGGAGTCTAGTGCATTTATTAAAGCATGTATTCTCCACCACTGCAGCTGTCTGAACAGCATAGGTCCACAACATCTTTGGCAGCCCATTTGGTGGTACCATTTTGGTGTGGAGAATATAGAGCTGAGATCTTGTGCCTTACACCTCCTCTGTTCAGTAATGCCTGAAATGCTCTCCTTGTATACTCTGTCCCATTGTCATATCACATAAACTTTATTTTTCCATAGGGATCCACATCAGCAAGAAACCTTTCAGTAGCCTGTACAATTTATCAGCACTCTCCTATTCAGCTCTGTCTCCACATTGTTTATATGGAATGCGTACTCTTTATTTCTGTCTTCTTGGATACTTTCCATGTGTTATCCATCGTTTTTACCATTGACAGTTTGCACTATGCTGTGTTTTACTTTTGCAGTGATTGCACCGTCCCTCATTCCCTACGACGTGTGCTTTTTGCCAAAATGCTCTCTTGCCTTTATAACATTGTCCACAAATGTTCTTGCACTCATACTTTCAACATCTTCATAAATTCAGAGCCTTGTTTGGAATTCAGCAAACGGCAACTTATTGTCTGTGTGCGATACATGTATTGCAAACGGTTTAAATGTCTAGAGACAGCCCTTTAAAACCCATTGCTATTAAAAGTCCATCACTGAGATCCTGCCATGTGATTCTCAAAGCAGTAATTGTAGTTTCATTTATGATATTTTTCACAGCGTTTAACGTAACATAACCACTTATTCGGAACAATCGCTTCTAGGGCACACATACTGGTTTATTTAACACACCTGCAGGCCATTAACTGATTCAGTCGGTCACATGACCACATCACGTCACGTCACTTTCACAGCTGTTCTTAATTCCAAGCCTATTAAGTATGTTTGTATTTTGTCTAGCACAGACAAAACGATGAAATCTCTGACTAGTCAAAGGTCACATGGGCCTGATAAGAACATTCCTGATTAGAAATATACTGTATGATTAATCTTACGTTATGCAGGTCCACCCCATAGCGATCTGATAATTCTTGCAGGGAGAGTTTATGATCGACCTAGATCAACACACAAACAGTGATATTTTATTAAACTGTGCTCAGCGTAAATGACTATACCCCCTCTGAAAAGTAACTAGCAAAGTAAAAGCAATTTAAAGCTCAGTGAACACAACAATTCCAAAATCTTGACAAGACAAAGTTTAATATAACATCTGTTTAACTTATAACATGAACGTAAGGTTAAAAATATAACTTTGATTACACAATTTTTCAGTTTTACTCAAATTAGGGTGCTGCAAAAATGAGTACACCCCATAACAAAAACAAAATCAAAAACATCTAGTACTTTGTACGGTCTCCATGATTTTTTAATGTCTTCACCAAATTATTTAGGCATGAAATGTCAACATTTTGCAGAAACAATCTTTTTCCATTCTTTAGCAATGACCACTTTTAGTGACTGGATGCTGAATGGAGAGTGATGCTCAATTTCTCTCTTTATTGTCGCAAAAATTCCCATAGGTGTTTGATTGGGATCAGATCAGAAGACACACTTGGCCGCTGATTACTTTCACCCTGTTCTTCTTCAGAAACCGAACACTGGTCTTATATGCGTGTTTAGGATCATCATCATGACGACCAAGGGTGCTAAGTGAAGGCAGCAACTTTTCTTTTAGTATAGAGCAATACATTTGTGAATTCATGATGCCACCAATGAAATGTAGCTCCCTGACACCAGCAGCACTCATGCAGCCCCAAATAAGAACACTGCCACCACCATGTTTCACTGTAAGCACCATGCATTTTCTTATTATTTCCTTATCATTGTGACGCCATACAGTTTTAAAGCCATCACTTCCAAAAACATTTATGTTGGTCTCTTCCTTCCAGAGCATAGAGTTCCAGTAGTATTCTACTTGCATGCCGATTCTCTTCAACCCTTTTCTCATCAGAAAATGCTTCCGTCAAGTTGTTAAATTCCGTGGATAGCTTGTATGTGTGTGTGAGATGGATACAGTTCCATCTTTTTTTGCATTACTGTTGGTACAGAATTCTGACTGATAACTAAAACGTTGCTGATCTTGTAGCCTTCGCCTTTGTGGTGTAAAGATATTTTCTTTCTCGGGTCTTGTGTCATTTCAGTTCTATGTGGTGCCATTGCTGACAGAATGAAATGGGAAGTGGTTTTCTTTAAGTAACACACTTTTATAGTCAACTGTGTGCTGGTCAACTGTGTATTGACTAATTAGACTCACTTGTGATTGTATTCTTGTTAAATTAGTTAACAATTTAACTTTGCTCTACAGACTTTCAGTGAGGTGTACTCATTTTTGCCGCATGCTAAAGTTAAACAAGGGTTATATTAAACTCTGTATTATCAAGAATTTTGAAATTGTTTGTGTTCATTGAGATATTGTTTAAAATGTTACTTTTCAAATGGGGAAGTGTTCTAATTTATGCTGAGCATTGTACATAGCACTTGCGTATGGATATATGTAATGCATGTTTCTTACCAAAGATGCCTCTTTCTTCAGCTCATCCAAATTCTTATCCTTTTTTTTCTTCTTTCCATTGTTCTGAGACGCCTCAGGGCTGATATCATGTCCATGCTAAGAGCAATATCGAGGGAGAACATGCAAATAAAAATTGTTATCACGTTTGAATGGGCATCATGTCTTTCTCAGTATAATAATAATAATAATAATAATAATAAGTTCAATTTATATAGCGTCTTTAACAATTCTCAAGAAAGGTCATCACATATCATACAGAGACAAATGGAAATAAAATTAGAAAAAGAGGTAGCAGAACATAGAGCAGAGGGAAGAGATTTCCAGAGTGTAGGGGTAGCAAAAGTAGTGTAATTTAGCAATTTTTAAATAACCTCCAGCCATTAACCACACACTGTGGTTCGTGTAGTGTCTTTGTAACTTAAAAACAGGAAAAGTATGCTTTGGGGTCTCAAAACACAAAAAGAATATATTAATTTTATAAATTAATCATGGGTGTGTTTTTGGCATAATATAGAGTGTCATTCCGTTTAGGAGCCAGGTGCGGTCTAAGTTTGACGGAGTGCTATTTCAGAGGCACAGCTACATGGTCTTGTTCATGCGTGCGTATCAAGCTGGGAGTGTACTTGCCTTGAACATGCACTCTGCACTGAGACAATTCACTGCCAATATAGAAATGAACGTCTGACTGTTGTAGTCTGCCTAGGTTGTTTTCAGTAAGTGGCGCACCTGTGTTTTCCATTGCCAAGATAGCAATAGGTCAGAAATTTAGCTGAACACACCGTATATTGAGACCACCACAAGCAAATGACACAGGCAGAGGGCATGAAAATAGACGGTTGGCGGGGTGTAAGATAGCAATGAGCATCGCATCATGCTTTGTGCACAGTGTAAGGTAGGGCCCTAAATTATCTTCAACCCATAGTGGACAGTCTTTTTAAAAGGGCCTGCCGATACCCATCAGCTTCTTCTGGAGTCCCAGAGGCCAACATGGCCCAAAAGTACTCCTGTTTAAGCATGACAGCACGCCTTGCTTCCAGTGTCCACCACCGCGTTTGGGAATTGCTGCCATGACAGGCACCGGAGACCCTGCGGCCACAACTGCTGACAGCTGCATTGACACTTGGTCCACTCAGACCCAATGTACACCCGCTCTATCTGAAGCTGAGAAAAGCTCTACCGGAGGTGTGTCAGGTAATCTAGTTGTCGGGCCCCGCCTTTGACCGTCACCCAATCTACGTTTCACTGACCCCCGATGGCTACCTCTGTGGGTGGTGAACCCTTAGGAGGTATTTTCAACCAGACACTTCATAAAATCTTGATTCACCTGTCTGAAGTATTTGAAAGAACTGAGCTTCTACAGTATGTAGATGACTTGATTGTCTGTGTACCAACCAAGAAGCTATGCGAAGATGACACGGTTAATCTGATCTAACATGCGAAGAACACGGAACATCTAACATGTAAAGGACGCGAAGTAAATATTCAGAATGTGCAAAAAAAGAAGCTATTTTCCTGGGGCATTCTTCAATCATCAAAAACAAGTACCCTCATTTGTAAGCATGTCACGTACTGTAATGTAGAAAATTAATAGCAATTTACTCTGTGTGTGAAGCACCAATCAGTGACACGATATAGAAGCCACCGGGTAAAGTGAACACCAGAAGCAAAAGAATTCAAGGAGTTGTCAATGTCCATGCAGACCACCTCGGTGTTGGGCCTCCCATGCCCATCTAATCCAAAAAGTGTTTGCATTAATTGTGTACTGTTATATAACCACAGAGGTTATGATCAGTGACGTACTTCCCAGTTAAGTTGGGCCCAGTTGAAGCTGGTGGTATTCTGTGTTTTGGGCAGAAGAGAAGGCTGTGGTTGCTTCCAGAAAATGAGTGGGATATTCATGTCACATTGTTAGACCCACACTGGTATCATGTTGCTCAACAATCGTAAGATCTCACATTTAAAAACACAGTGATGGTTGAAGTGTAATGCTGTCTTTCTTGAGGCTGAACACATGACTGTGTTGCATTAACTGCATGTTAATATGTTCTCCTGAAATGACCTGAGGGATAAATCACTGCACTTTCTGGCCACTTGTCAGCAGAACAGCTTAAGCACTCACACAAGCATGCACACATGCTGATGTTAAAACTGACTATTTACAATGACAACAGATACACTTTTGGAGTAGTTCATGATTTGGAAACATAAAAACATTTTGACTAGTTCAGGGTTGCCAATATCATGCTGTCGAAGTCCTACTCTACAGTGAAATTACTCTATATTTAAATGTGAAGCTCCAAACATAAAACACCTTGTCTCACAGGGAAATACTGCACTATGTGGTGAAAAATATTGACTCAATATACTGCATGCTTCGAAAAGAAACATGCACATGTTGCAAAAATGCAAAATGTTGCCAGAAGTTCACCTAAAGGATGCAAGAGAAAAAAGTTTGTCTTGAAGGGGGGCAATAAACTGTGTACTTTTGAGAGAAGAAGCACATGTGAAAGTATGCACAGGAGAAAGTATGCAAGTGAAACATTTGCAGAAAATTGAAGGCAGAGGAGCTGCACTTATTGGAAATTACAGTCTGGTACGTTCGATTAGGCATGATAACCTCACGTGTTGTTGGTCAGTTTTTAAACATCTTAGCAGGCAGTGTTACTCCAAAGCCCTGTGATACAACAACACGGTACAGCCTTACTTTGTTTAGATTTACAGTCAGAGAGAAGAGGAGAAACCATAGAAATAAAAAGAAATTAAATATACACTGGAGTTGTTTAAAACTGTCACAAGGGGTCAATATCTCTACATCTGTGTATTAATAGGCAAAGCATAAAAGAACTGAGATTACAAATGGATTACAAAGCTTATTCTAAAAGAAATCATTTCTGCAAAACCTAAAACAGTAATAGTGTTAAAGATGGATTTCAAGCAAAGTATTGCTGATTCAAAAATAACACTGAAAAAATAAGAAATAGAAGTTGATGGAGCTAAGATTGAAGAACCTGAGGGCAGGTTTAGGTTCTTATCTTTATTTTGAGACATCTATAAGAAGGCTGCTTCAAGAATGAGACAAAGAGAGAAAAACATCCTTTGGAAGAATCTGAATTTGACTTAATGCAAGAATATGAGCTGTTATGAACCTCAGGAGGACGGACATACATCAGAAACTGCTGAGATGACTGAATTCATAAAAAGTGCATGGAAGATGGTGTTGATCCAGCAACTATAAAATGATCATTTTATCAGCTGTACCAAAGAGAAGGTGCTGTTTGTCGAAAGACAAATATCTAATAATAATGGCCTCCAATATGTATGCAATGTGTGTGTTTTAAATATGTATCGACTGTAAAACAGCATGTATCTGTAAAACAGTCACATTCTGAAATATCACCATTCCTATTAAGCATGCGCCATGTGTAAACAACCATAGCGAAATACATATAAAACAGAGATTTTAAGAAACATATTCAGTTTGACAAGAAGTATTAAATGAGTATAAATTAAATTATAATTTTTATAAAAATAATTAAATGTGAGGAGGCCTAAGCATTTGTGGTTTAGAGTGCACACACTGTATGTTTATGAATTAACTTTATAATTATGTATTTATGACAGTATGGAGATTAGTATTGATAATAGTGATAGTTAGTATTGTTAGTATTGATAATAGAGATAATAGTGATAGTTTATTAGTTTATAATATTAGTTTAATTAAGTTCACTATTAGAATAAAATTATGTAATATGATTGTAAAAGTGATGATTATTTTCATCATTGTTTTGGATGTTTAAAGTTACAATAAAGAAAAAAAAAAACAAGAAACACTCATCTAAAAGCCTCATATCACATCTGTTGAACATCTTATTTCTAAATCAGTAATAAAAAAGCACAGTGGAGGCTACATGCCCTTTTACATGGCCATTTATCTTATTTGAACAAGTTAGCAGTTAAGGGTTAAGTGGTGCTCAACACAGGCAGCTGCTAAAATAATATATTTGGTAAAATATATTCAAATGTAATGGTAAAGATGAAAGATTTTACAGACAAGTCTGTAAAAAAAGATTACATTACATACATACAAAATTACCTGAAATACTGTCATTATAATGTCATAATGCTCTGCATTAAAGCAGCAAAGAAACACTTATACTTAAAGTAATACAGGAAATACAAGAAATATTAAGACGGTTTAAAAAAATGGTAAAATGTATGGATGTGTATTCAGCGACTCAGTGAATTCATAAAAGGGCACAATTTGTGCCATCTGGACTGGAGTTATGTGAGAGTGACAAGAAGTAATTGTATGCTTGTGCCCTGAAACTTTATATCACATGCTAAGGAATGGGCTGATAGCATGCATTTGCTCATGTCAATCTTCCTTTGCTGAGTGTGTGTGTGTAAGTAAGTGAATGAGTGAGCGAGAGAAAGAATGTTATGCAAACGGATTGCATGGCAGTAAAAAGATAAATCAATAAATTAATTAAATATATATATATATATATATATAATTAGTTTATTATTAATTTATGTTTCTGCACATTCTAAAAAAGTTTAGTAAATAAATGCGTGTGAGTTTTAGTGGATGGACACATTTCTGGACTGTAGTTATAGATTATCTACTTGTGCATGACAACAAAGCAAACTATTCATGGATGCCCATGTCCAAATTCCTCAGAAGATCATTAACTTTGCATAGATATGATAGCATTTATGACAAGCACAGAAATATTGCCAAAGACCTTTGCAACCATATTCTGTTGTTTCATAATTGACACAGATAATGATGTATCAGGAGAACTGCTGCATCTCCATCTGCACACAGATCTACGCATGTTATGTAACCTATTTTTTGTCAGTGGTCATTTGCATGTCATTTACCTGTTTTAATTACCACCTGGTTGATTCAGACAAGGTTCGTACAAGGTTAACGTTTAACATTTTCTAGTAAAGGTGTAAGATTCAGTTGTCTTAAGTGGTTATATGGATTCTGAAACCAGCGACGTTAAAATTGGGACTTGTCCCATACTTTAAGAATATTTAACAACGGTGAACCATTTTTTTTTATTCTTGTCTAATTTTGGGGACGTTGTTTGTGTCCATGTATGTTTATGGCATTAAAAATTAGACTTCCTAACACTTGCAGAATCCATGGTCTTGCGATCGGATCACTGGTTGCAAATATTCAAAAAGTAGTTTGGACGTGTCCAGAGGAAGGACAGTGGATATATTGGTAGGAGGATGTTAGAAATGGAGCTGCCAGGCAGGAGACAGAGAGGAAGACCAAAGAGGA
>JAOUQT010323218.1:0-13988 GCA_025769995.1 Xyliphius kryptos | reverse complement strand
AAGGTTGGGGGTTCAAATCCCAGGTCCACTAAAGTTACCAATGTGGGTCCTTGAGCAAGACCCTTAACCCTCATTGCCCCAGGGTGCTGTTTCAACCCTGTGTTCTGACCCCAACCAAGTTGGAATACATGTAAGTCGCTTTGGATAAAAGCGTCTGCTAAATAACTAAAATGTAAAAAATGGGTCCTTAGCATATAAACATGCTTAAAGAACTTGAATGAGACATGATGTTCTTTGTTCACTCATAGCTGCTCAGAGGGGTTGAGGTCGGGTTGCTCTTTCATAAGGACCAAAGAAGATATACTTACTGTTACATGTTTCACTTTTTGCCCTAAACATTTTTACATTTTTTTAATTTTGTACTTTTCCAGGTACTGAGTTTGAGGGTGCCATTATTGCTCTCTTCCACCTTTTGGCTACACGTACTGACAAAGTGCGAGCTCTGAGAGAGGCCTTTTATAGACAGAACCTGCCTAACCTCATGAACCTCTTAGCTACTGTCTTTGTTTTTGCTGTGGTCATATACTTTCAGGTCAGTGGATATGTGTTTTGTTTTTTATTTTTTTCTGTTTTTAGCTGCATGTTTGCAAGGTACTTGATGTGTGTGCAAATTGTGAACATTATTTGCTTTTGCGACATAATATACAACACAGTGATGAGGCCACCTACTTCTAATATAACCAAAGTCCCAATGTGTCTGGATTGTGTACAGTAGATGTATGCTGGATGCTTCAAACAAGCAATGGTCCAAAATTAAAAGAAAACAAGGGTATTTATCTTAAATAAAAATCTAAAATAAAAATAAAATCGATAAACAATACTGGATTTATGGCTGGCTGGAAGGAGGTGTTGGATTATTCAAACTGAAACACCTGTCATTTTAGTGTGGGAGGTTTCATGGCTGAATTGGAGCAGCCTGGTGGCCAAGCTTCATTAATTGCACATTGCACCAGTAAGAGCAGAGTGTAAAGACATTATGGGTGATATACCATAGTTCAAAAGATTGGTTTTATGAACATAAACTCTGAAAAAAAAAGAAAGTTGAACATTTTGAGGAGGACAAATTATGTTATGCTAATTAAAACTATTTTCATTTTAAAAGTATAGTTTTCATTTGATGGGATAGGCTCTAACTTTTGCAGAATGAATATTTAGCTTGAGTTAAGTTTATTTATTTTTGTCCAATTTAATATGTTTAATTCTGATGCTGCATAATGTATTATTTCATAAATAGTCACTAAAATGTAAATCTTGTTTTTTTCCAACATGAAGAACAGAAATTAAGTCATATATTCATCATATCACTGTAGTAGAATTGTTTTGCATCACCTTACTTACCGTATCCTCAATATAATATAGTCAATATTTTTTAATATAATGTGTCTTTATTTCTTTTTGTTTGTTCCTTTTCCATGGTTTGCCTGGTTGCACTTTTTTTGCATTTATGCTGCTCTGTTTCTGCTTGTACTTTTAAAAATGCAACATAATTAATTTACTGTGCATGGAAGACCTCATTAGTGTCAAATCCTAGTTCTAAAAAGTTACATTTTGTTTAAAAAGTTAAATAACATGTTTAAAACTTTGTTCTATTTCAGGGCTTCAGAGTTGATCTGCCCATTAAATCTGCACGTTACCGTGGGCAGTACAACACATACCCCATTAAGCTCTTCTACACATCCAACATTCCCATTATCCTGCAGTCTGCACTGGTGTCCAATCTCTACGTTATCTCTCAGATGCTCTCCACCCGTTTCAGTGGCAACTTCCTGGTTAACCTGCTGGGCACGTGGTCTGTAAGTATAGCATCTCATGGTTTGCATATTATTTTAGACCTAAAATTTCTTATTTTTATTTTTAAATATGCAGTTTTATTTAATCTGCTGCAAAGGAAGTGGTATAAAAAATGTTGTTTATGCTTTAACAGGACACCTCCACTGGTGGACCAGCTCGTGCCTATCCTGTGGGCGGTCTCTGCTATTACCTTTCTCCCCCAGAGTCCTTTGGTTCTGTGTTAGATGATCCAGTTCATGCTGTAATTTACATTGTCTTCATGCTGGGCTCCTGTGCTTTCTTCTCCAAGACATGGATTGAGGTGTCTGGATCCTCTGCTAAAGATGTAAGTGTCTTTTGGAATAATAACACATTTTATTTATATAATGCTTTTCTGCGACCTTAATGACACTCTACAACAAATAATAACATTGATAAAATACTAGAAATTCATAAACCATAAATTATACCGGAAATGCAGTTTCTAAGATTAGAAGGAAAGTAATTTTTTTTTAAATCTAATAAAATGCAGCAGCAGGTGGGGAAAATGGCAGTTAATTTGGTGGTCAGCATGAACCTGCTTTAATCTGCCTCCTGTTTAAATCAAACTGATTCGTATATAAAAGCTTAATAAAAAGCAGTCATTGATCCAAACATACTCTTCAGGGTGAAGCAAGGGATTAAATTATATTAATGGAGTATAATTGCTTTTTACATGCTTAATGGCTAGCATGTTCGCCTCTCAGCACTGGGGATTCCCGGTTCGAATCCCAATCTGAGTTTCCATGTTCTCCCCGTGTACACGTGGGATTTTCTCCGGGCTTTCCGGTTTCCTCCCACAGTCCAATAACATGGATTCCAGGTAAATTAAATGCGCTAAATTGCCCCCTGTAGTTTGTGTATGTGCTCAGCGATGGATCGGCGCCCTGTCCTGGGTGTATCTGCCCAGTGCCCTGAAATGGATGTACATGGTGAACCCCACCGTGACCCTTGTAGAGTAATATGTGGAAGATGATGGATGGATATTAAATAGGCTTGTGGGTAAGGAAACCGCCTTGGTTGAACCAGGAATGGAAGCAGGGGTCTTTAGGTCTCAAGGCTGTTTCCTTACTTACAAGCCTACGACTGCCCCTATTTTATAGTAATTAATCGATTTTTTTTAAGTAAACAGCAATTTTACGATTGCAATGATCTCACACAGCTGTTCATTATTCTAATGACTGGCCTTACTAGTTTATAGTAATAAAATAAATATTGCGGGTGCATGGTGTCCATAGCAACAGTGTTATAACTCTAAATGAGCCAACCACTATGAGTACAAGTGTTTTCTATTAATTAGTTAGCTTTTTATTAAGCAATGGATCTTAAATATTCATTAAACATCCACTTGGAGAATTAACTACCGGCATTATTGTTTGTGTTTACATTAATTGTTTACTGGGTTTCCGCATCATAGGTTGCAAAACAGCTGAAAGAACAGCAAATGGTGATGAGAGGACACCGAGATACATCCATGGTGCATGAACTTAACAGGTAACACTCACACACACACACAAAGCCTCTTATGGAGTCATTAGATTTCTTGTGTGAAAGTCCTGATTTATAGAATTTAGTTTGAAAATCTAGTTTATAAAGTCTGTAAAAAAAAAAAAAAAAAAATAATTCAGTTACAAAAATATATATAATTTGGAGAAAATATATAAAAATATATATATATATATATATATATTTTTTCTTTTTTTTTTTTTTTTGATGGATTTGGTGAATCCAATTTTTTATTATTATTTTTAAATAAAAACCAATCTAGTTAGTTCTTATAATTTATTTATATAGCACTTTTTTTCAATAGTGTTTTGTCACAAAGCAGCTTTACGTAGTTCAAAGCCTAAATCCCCAAAGAGCAAGCGATGCTCTATCTATCTATCTATCTATATATATATATATATATATATATATAGATATAGATATAGATATAGATATAGATATATAGTTGCTATTTGTAACTACTGTCACAAATACAAAGTGGTTGGTCACAATAAAAAAAAAAATGCTGTACCAGGATGTTTGTATTTGATCAAGTGCAACACGCATGGTGGGGTCACTGTGAGTAATCCACCACCCAAATAGTACCGGAGATCAGTACCTGACCTCAAAACTAATCTGTCTTAAATTGGTGAAAGCTGCTCCAGCTGCAAAGGGGAGACTGACTAAGAATGCACTGTCATTAAAACTATTCTAGGTAGTACATAGAAATCCTAATTTATTTATTCATGTATGTGTGTTATAATCCTTACATTATCAAATGTGTTCTGTAGGTACATCCCCACAGCTGCTGCATTTGGAGGACTTTGTATCGGTGGTCTGTCAGTCATGGCTGACTTCCTGGGGGCCATTGGCTCAGGAACAGGGATCCTGCTGGCTGTCACAATCATCTATCAATATTTTGAGATCTTTGTTAAGGAACAGAGTGAAGTCGGCAGTATGGGTGCTCTACTCTTCTAAAAGGAAAAAAAGGTCACAACCACCAGGGACTGATGTGTCCGTTCGTTATTTTCTTTTTTTATATATATAGTTTTCTTTTTTTTGTTTTATCATATGGACATGTTCGATGCTCTGCTGCTCTCAGCTGATGAGCACCCTCCCCTCATGAGCTCTGCTGATTTATTTCTGTCTGTATACAGAAATTGGCAGCATGATTTCTTATCCAGCCAGATGAGCCGGTCCCTGTTCATATTTCGAGGGATGTTTAACTGTCTCCATCCGTTCAGTCAGTACATGACCTGCTGTGTCTTTAGACAAGGTACTTGTGATTAAATTCATATGTTTGGTCTATACGGTGGATTTGGCTGAATGTGGTGTGCAGTACGTGGGTTCTATTAAATAGAGATCTGATGCAGTTTTAAGTGTGAGCAGGTAATTGCGGTGGCATGTCAGAGACTGTAAATTCATCTGATGTAAATAAACCTTTTTGGGAAAATGTCTGTTCATCTTTAAGGGAAAAACAAATCTGTTGTAGAAGATTTGTTCCTTTCAGGACTTTACTGACTTTGAATGTTGTATGGCTGATGCAGCGTCTGTGCCATGTGATTATCAATGGCTCTGATCACGTTCGGCCTCCACGACTGACTTCCAGACATGGAATCACAGTGGAAACGTTATTACCTGAGAGCTAAAACTGCCTGATGTACAAAAGATTTCTTTATTATAAGTGCATTCTGCCTAAACCTTTGATCAGTACTTATTGTACAGAGTATTGCCTGCTCACCTCAAAGAGGGGAAACAAAGACATTTCAATAAAAAAAAACTTTTTGAAAGAAGATTGTCTTTGCATGATTAATTGTCTTAAATTTGGAATAAGAAGTCTCAAAATTAATACAGACTGTACAGCAACAGGTGTGCGGTTGTGTGAAATGGACACTAGAAACTCAATAAAATTCCAGTGTGGCTGAAAGCTTAACCTTAAATCATAAGCATTTAAAACTATTTTTGTTAAAAACTTAAATCCATCACTCAAGTAGTTACATGTAAAATGTTTATTTTTATTTGTGGAAGTGGAAATGTCAGCACTTTTACCCTCAAAAAATGTAAAAATTGAATGTGTATTGTATTTTAAACATGGTATTTGGGAGTGATCGCTCAGTGGTTACGGTATTGGCCTATCAATCTGAAGGTTGTGGTTTCAAATCCCAGGTCCACTGAAGTTACCCATGTGGGTCTTTGAGCAACACTCCAGTGGTGCTTTTCAGCTCTGTGTCCTGACCCAAGCCATCAAATTGGGATACCTGTAAGTCGCTTTGAATAAAAGCGTTTGCTAAATGTCCAAATGTACTATATGATAAACCTCAATAGTTCTGCCAGGATGAATTCCACTTACTATGGTGGTTATAAAGCATCTTTTGCGAAACTTGCAGAGCCTCATTTGTGAAGCTACATAATGGACATTTAAAGTTGCTAGAGGTCCAGATATCCAGTCATACTGCTTCACTGTATTTGGAGAACCCGGAGAAAACCCACACGGGGAGAGACCCAGTGCTTAGAGACAGTCATATATATATATATATATATAATATTTGTATTAAAAAATAAATGAAACTGTAGACGAACAGATCTGTTCAAGTGTGTAAAATGTTTTATCAAATTACATTGGATGTTTTGCCCATGGGACGCTGTTTACATCGTCTGGCCGCGAGAGGCACTATTGGGTCGAATGTGCACTTAGTAGGCTGTACGAAGCCGTTTGGGATGCGGCCTACAGCGGGTCTGATGTAGCAGGAAGGAGTCGCCGCAGCCTGACGTTACGGGGATAAACTATTGGCTTTTGGAGAAAAGGGTGAAAAGGTAAATGGTTATGGTTTTATAGTCTCGTTTACTTTGACACAACATTAAACAGGGTGACTAACAACTGGACATTAAACAAATGTCTTAGTTAGCATGCTGAGTTAGCAATCGAGCTAACAAGCCTTTTCAGTATTTTCTGCGTACGCTGCATTGTAATTGCTACAATTGGCTGGTTAGGTGGGTCTAATTCAACTTTGAATGTTTTTATGATTTAGTATTTTAAAGGAAGTATTATATGCAGTTTCTGTCTGTAGACAGCATTTGGATTCTGAATCGCTGACTTCGAATGCTTTAGCCCCCTGGGCTGCGTTTCAAACCGCACAATGAAATCCTTGCACAAGAGCTGTGAATCACTGTAATGTACCCTCATTGTTTTACAACATTAAGATTAATAGATACTTTCTTTACCCTGAGCTGTTTTTCTAGGACACAGCTACGTCCCTCCAGAAACAATCCGTTAATTCTGTTTATGTATGAAGTTACTTAAATTGTTTTAAATTCGAGACATGTGGACAGAGTAAACCTAAAGTAATAAAAAGGTCATGGATAATTTAAAACAGTTGCATTTAGTAAGTAAGTTCTGGGCATGTGGTGGTTCATTCTGATTGGTGGTTGCATGTTCTCCCTTAATGGGAGTTTTGGATGAATTTTGGATTCAGCTTACTGGTGAATTGGAGTTAAGTATGCCCCACGTATGAATATACTTGTGTATTTACCCCATGGGTGATGGGATAGGCTTCAGGAATCATGTGAATTTCATCAAGATAAGCAGATTAGAAAATAAATACATGTAACACATGTTTTTTTGTGTAGTTTTTGATTATCAGCCTCACCATCATGGCGGAACCTGAACTTCTACTGGACTCAAACATTCGTCTGTGGGTCGTCTTGCCAATCGTGTTCATCACGTTCCTCGTCGGAATCATTCGGCATTACGTCTCAATCTTATTACAGAGTGACAAGAAGCTCACTCTTGAGCAGGTTTCAGACAGGTAACTGTCTCAGAGAAACATATTACAGTTGCAGTGGTTATAAATGAGCTGTAATTATTTACTGTCCTGATGCACGTTGTGTTTTTTTTCCTCTTCTTTTTTTTTAAACATTTACAGTCAGATTCTCATCAGAAGCCGAATATTAAGGGAAAATGGAAAATACATCCCCAAACAGGTGAGATCATGGTATTTCTACATATTTCTATTTAAGTCACTTTCGTATGTTGTCCTAATTAAATATTTATGTGAATGTGGCCATGCTATTTAAATTAAATTTATGTATAAATTTGACTGACATTATGTCTATGTACCGCCACAATGGAGCAGCACATACACATTTTCAAAAAGCTGTCCTCTGCATTTTTCCTGATCGTGTTCATCAGACATGTTAATTGCCGTCCTCATGTATGCCATTTGCGAGAATAGATGCGTTGCATTGACCACAACTTTTATAAAGGGAATATGCCCAGGGGCCAATAGTTCCTTTTAACATTTTTAAAACAACTCTAAAGACATAATTCTTTTATTTCTGGAGAGTCTGATAAGGCTCAGCAAACTATAAAATAACTAAAATTTAATATCAAGATCACCTCTGACACACGTAAACATCCCTTAAAAAATGATTAGTTTGGTCAGATTCAGCATGATTTCAACACAGGCGAATAAAAAATAATCACAAGACATTTCTCGGCCCCCTAGCTGCTTCTAAATATTCCAGATATGTTTAATTCTGCCACAGCATCGAAGGGAGATACAGATTGTATTCGAATTTTGCTGCCATCGTGTGGTAAAAAGCGGATGTGCATTTAAAAACGGAGCAATTTTACGTTGCTTAAATTTTAAAACATTTAAAATAACCTGAAATGTCTAGTAGTCTAAATCTTGAGGGTTGCCGATTTAAAAGAATAGCTATTCTAAAAAATGACTGATTTTGTTCCTGGCAAAAAAAATATTCTGGTTCTGCAAACCTTTGAGAATAATCTGAATTAAAATTTACAAAGCTTTCAAATTTCTTTGCTACAAACGTTTCAGGTTAAGGCACAGCAACAAAAGTCATTTATTTATTGTAATTGAATTAGCAATCACAGTTGTATTACTGGAATTATTACAAATGATAAGTGGATCTTGTTTTCAGTCCTTTTTGATGAGGAAGTTTTACTTCAATAATCCAGATGATGGATTTTTTAAGAAGACCAAGAGGAAGGTGGTTCCACCGTCACCTATGACTGGTAAACTGTCCTTTTTTTGTGGATTGTCTTCTATTGTTTTCTTTTTCATTTGTATTTTTTAATTTAGTTTGCTAGAGATTTCTATAAATGTAACAGGTAATAAAATTTTATATAAACAGTTATAGTTATAGTGTGTTCAACATCAATGACTGTTAGCTGTTTTACTTTTCTGAACACTATGGTGTGACCATGATGTATTTTACAAAAAACAGTTTTTCTTATTCTGTTAAAAATAAAGAGCATGAGGATGATCAACGTGAATAACCGATTGCAGAAAAACTGACTATTTGATCATTAGAAGTCAGAAAAGAGTTGATGTCACATGATGAGAATTTTCATGTAATTGATGTGTTTATTATTCCAGACCCAAGCATGTTGACTGACATGATGAAAGGCAATGTGACTAATGTACTTCCCATGATCCTCATCGGTGGCTGGATCAACTGGACCTTTTCTGGATTTGTCACAAGTAAGACTTAAAGCTTCAGTTTCAGACTTTTAAATGACTCTTAACGTAAAACAGTGGTGATGAAGATGCATCTTAAAAGTTCAATATGCAACAAATACAAATTGTGCTTCATCAGATCTTTATGATGTAATGAGTAATTATTAAACTTACTTATATATTGGACTTTAATCTGGTCTTTTTCAGCCAAGGTTCCATTCCCCCTCACACTCCGTTTTAAACCCATGCTACAACAGGGAATAGAGCTACTGTCGCTTGATGCATCATGGTAAGTGTAAAAACCTGTAATAATATATCATATGTAGCTTTCATTTTAAACATAGAATACTTTATTAATCCCCAAGTTTACTGAAGATGTTACAGTTGCTAAAATTGCATAAGTGTGTGTGTGTGTGTACCTTCATTTCCTGCTTTTTTGCATGTTTGTCACACTTAATTGTTTTGGACCAATTTAAATAGCAGTCAAAGACGACAACACGTAAACACAAAATGCAATTTGTAAATGAAGGTGGTTATTATTAAGGGAGAAAAAAGATCCAAGCCTTCATGGCCCATTGCGAAACAGTGATTGCCCCCACTTCCCTTGTTAAAACATACTTTAACTAGCAGCCATTTCACCTTGAATCCATATTTCTGGACTGTGGGGGGAAAAAAACCCACGCAGACACGGGGAGAACATGGAAAGATAAAGTCCACTGTGCTGCCCAGTCCAGTGGGGTTGATTTTAATGTTTTTCTAAACTTGTTTTGAAAAGTTTGTGACATGCTGGATGTTAATGTTTATATTAACTAATGCAGGGTGAGTTCAGCATCCTGGTATTTCCTGAATGTTTTTGGACTGAGAAGCATGTATTCTTTGATTCTTGGACAGGACAATGGTAAGTGCATTAAAACATGTTTGGTAATTAAATAGAGGAGATAAAAAAAAAACACAGTGTAATGTTACTCATTTATTAATATTTTTATACATGTGCCATCAATATTAGCAAAACTAAAAAATAAAAGATAAAAATGCCTGTGTATGATCTAAAATAAGGTTTTGTAACAAATAAGCGTGAGTATCTTTACTGTGATCCAAAATCTTGTACTTTTTTGTTATAAATGTTTGTTTTAATCTTAATAATGAATTAGTAGATTAATGTTTAATGGGTTTGCTTGGTGACAGGTGCAGACCAGTCACGCATCATGCAGGATCAAATAAGTGGAGCAGCTATGGCGATGCCTGCAGATACCAATAAAGCATTCAAAGTAAGATACATAAGGCATTATATTGATTTATTTAATGTTGAATTTAACTTAACTATGTCTTCAAAGCTAAAAAAAAAAGACTTGTGTGTAATAATGGATTGTGTTTTCTCACTATACTTCATTCTCAGGCTGAATGGGAAGCGTTAGAGTTGACAGACCATCAGTGGGCCTTAGACAGTGTTGAGGATGATCTGATGAGCAAAGACTTGGACCTGTCTGGAATGTTTAACAAAGATCTGCCAACAGGCATTTTCTAAAGGGTTGTTTTACAGTGGTGCGGTTTTAATGAGGGGAGTTACAGTGAAACTGTATGAAGAAGATTAGAACTGATGGGGCAAAGCATGAAATTTATTTTGTACTTTAGTTACATAAACCTCACATGCATATCTCGCTAAGTGTCCTGCATGCACTGAGCTCTCTTTAGGATTTGTCTTTTTCCTGGACACAAGGACCTCAGATTATGGTCTGAATTAATTCCCGCTTTAGATACAGCCAGAATACTGTGTTACCATTGTGGAACCTGTGGCCTCAGGTGTGGGTGCGGTTTTGTACCAAGTAACAAACGTAAATGGGATCAATACACAACTAATACATTAATGTAGCTAGTTGGTTGTGTATCCAAATACATTTACTGTGTAGAGTTTATAATGAATCATTCCTGTTTAGTTACAGTTTTTGTCCTTTTGTCCCTTAACGTTTCTAAATTATTTGTTCTATTTGATGAGAAGATTATTGTGATCATATTTGACTTTTAAAAGCTTAACTAATTAAGCTTAACTGTGCATTTTACTACAGTACAAATTTTGAACACTGTTCAAAATTGAACACGACAATTTCCAAAAATTTGGAACAGTAATTATATTTTTGGTCTTAATTACAACTAAGAAATGAATTTGTTAGGTTGTTTTGTTTTAAAATGTCAGTTATTAAAAAAAACTTCCCCTTTAAAGACATTTCGTTTTTTTAATATATATAATTTTTGCAGTTTAATATTTCCATTATTAGTAATGACCAATTATTACCAATGGTATATTTTAAGGGTATTTAATTCCAGTACTGAAGAATCTGAGGATAGCAAGTTTGTATGTTGGGAGTACACATTACACACACTTTGTTATAGCCAACAATTAATATTGTTCTCCTTTATTACGTAGTTAGATGTTGCTTTTGTTCAATTTATGAAACGTTTGATCATAAATCCAAATGAGCCGAATCGTTCTAACTTTAGCTTTTAACTTTTTTGTGGATACAGACTTTAGAAATTCATTTCATTGTTTTGCTTATTTGTTTTATTACTTATTTATTTTATTACTTTTTTTTGCAAAGTGAATGCCATTATACACTTGCAAAGAGTGTTTATGATCATAATAAATTCTGTTCATCAGATTATTTGTTTGTGTAATTCATCCTTTCATCCATCCGTTATCTTCTGCTTAATCCTATAGTAGGATCGTTCCCTGTGATGGCTTGGCATTCTGCCCTGAATGGGCAGAATGCCAATCCATCACAGGGAACACAAAAAAACACGCATTCATAAGAACATTAAAATTCCACCCCAATCAGGATTCAAACCTGGATGTATTATCTTTCCAGTGTTCAAATATTTAATTGCTTTGTATCTTTATCCTGATTTGCTTGCACGCTCAATGGATTATGAGAGTCTGTTAATATGTAAATATTTGCCAACAATTAATGTGAACTTGTATATTTAATTTACAGTTGTTTACTCAATTAACTCAGTAGTATATAGAGTATAAAAGAAATGTGTTTTATGGTAAAGTTACTGAAAGTTTAGGAACTGGTCATAATGTGTTTATTCATATTGTATTATTCAGTTTTTCCACAAACTCGGTCCCTCTGCTTCCCTCTGTTTTTTTTTGTTTTCTACAAAACATGGGTAACAAAGATAATGACATTAAGCATTGATGGGACAAGAGACTGTAAGTAGGATCTTCTGCCTACTGGTCAAATCTGGAATTTAATAGTTTAAAAAAATGCAGACGTTGACGTTGAAGACGTTGATCAGCATTTACTTAAACATTACTTAATCTTCATTTCTGTGATTGTTTTCAGAATTTTCTTTTACTGCATTTAGGAATGTAATTTTGGTTAAATAAAGCGGTTTAAAAAGTCAAAAGTCTCTCTATCTGCATATGGAGAGAGAGAAACGATATTTCAAGTCTCCTGTGTAACCTATTTACAGTAGACAAGGCATCTACACAGCTGTATTTGTGTACATACCATAACCAAATGTTTTTTTCTTCTTCTTTGGGTTTATTGCGGGTTGCAAACCCACTGAGCGTGCATTACCGCCACCTACGTAACTGGAGGTATATTTTAATCTGCTAATGAAGTTCAAATTGAAATTGGAAACTACGCCCAGATCGGGATTTGAACCGGGAATCGCCAGTGTTGAGAGGTGAACGTGCTAACCACTAAGCCACCGTGTTTTATTGTTCAATATTCATAATCACTACACTTATGTTATTATTCAACCATTGCTTTAGTTAATTGTTTTGTGCAGTAGAACTTTCAGTTATTATGTAAGGGCCTATTTATATACAAATATTTCCAATATTGACATAATTTTGGACAGGATTCTTGTAAAATGAACAGTATTAAACTAAACAGTTTACTGCATGTTTTCATTTTAAAAATGAAACAATTACTTCTACCACCTTCGGTAACTATACACAGACAAAAGAGAGAGGATACCTAAACTAAACAAACTGTACAGTCATAGTGAGAACGCAGACAAATGTCTAGAATAAAGTGCTGTAAGATTATATGTTTATTTGTGAGCCTATAGCTGGAAGGACCCCAATCAAAATAGAAGACAGAGGCAGGTTTCAACAAAAAGTCCCCCGCAGGGCATTTATTTACAAGTTAAAGTTCAAAAAGAAAAACCCAAAAAGAAAGAAAGGCAAAAAGAGAGTCTCTGATTAGCACAGCCTGCTAGGCTAGCAGGGCAGAAGTGTCCACCAGCCAGGGGAGAAAAAGCTCTACTCAACCGGGCTGGATGGGGTCCTGGATATCCGTCTGTGCCGGGGAGTCACTTCAGCCTTCTAAAAAATGACAAGAGAGACCGGGCTAGTGGAGCTGGGGACAAGCCAAACCATCCTCTCCCCTGTGTTGTTTGAACTGAGCTTTTAAAGGCAGCTCCACTCCTCTGGCAGCATGTTAATCAGGAGCTGCCAGCCCTGTCTCATCAGTGCTGCAGATCCTGCCAGTCACGTGACCGGCGCTGTCTGAGTGCTGAAGTGCTTCCGGGAGTGTTAGGCCCTTGGGCCAAGGAGCGCTGCCCTGGTGCTGAATTGACAGCTTGGCCTCTTCTAGCACTGGGGAGACAGTGATGTTGCTCCTTGTAGGGTTCTTCCGTCACATTCCCCCCCCCCTTAGCTGGCACCACAGGGACAGAACTTCCTGGTGTCTTCGTGAGAGGGCATCTGCATCCTGGTTCTCGATACCTGGCCGGTGCCGCACCTGAAACGAGAAGTCCTGGAGCGCGAGGAACCACCTAGTCACACGAGCATTAGTGTCTTGTTTTTAGAGACCCATTTTAGGGGTGCATGGTCTGCGACTACGGTGAACTGCCTACCTTAAGGAAGTAGCGCAGTTCTTCCACGGCCCACTTGATGGCCAAGGCTTCCCGCTCCAGGGTGGCATAGCGTGTTTCGGCTGGCTGGAGCTTTCAGCTCAGGTAGAGGATGGGGTGTTCCTCACCTCCGAAATCCTGGACCAGCACTGCTCCCAGGCCTGTTTCCGATGCGTCTGTGTGTAGGATAAAAGGTTTTTGAAAGTCGGGGTTTCTTAAGACTGGTTCACATGAAAGCTTACCCTTCAGCTCCGTGAACGCAGTCAGAGACTGTGCTTCTGACTGCCCAAGGTGGCACTTCTGCGGGTTGGCCGTGAGTCCCGCTTGTTGAATGGCTGTAAGTACCCGGTT
>JAOUQT010323210.1:0-13990 GCA_025769995.1 Xyliphius kryptos | reverse complement strand
GCAAGACCCCCCCCCCCCACCTATGAGTGTCACGCTAGGCTCCAGCAATCCAGCATGATCCGGATAATCATCTTAGCGTGAATGAATGAACACACATTCGCAGACTAGAAAATAAACGGATGAAAACAAACTTTTTCATGCTGGACGAACATTTTCACACAACATGGCGATATGTGGACGTGGATTAAGGCAGCTGCTAGGAATATGAACATGGTTTATGAATGAAGAAATGAAAAGATAAAGGCTTTAGTTAGTACGCTGGTGCGTGGCTGAAGTGGACTGACTCAGCAAAGAAATCAACTTCAGTCACATTCTGTATGAAGGCAGAATGAATTTCACAATTTTAACAGTTAGTTATTATAACTATATTATCCTGGGAGAGCTTAAGCTGGAAACAAGGTTTGTTTTAACCGGTGTAAACAGCTGGATCATGATGTTGACAACAGTAAAGCACGGTGGAGGATGCACCCAGGCTAAAGATCTGGTGATTTAACGCCCATTCACGATTCAAACACACAGCATGTATCTGAACCATAACTCAGTGCCATCAGGGAGAACTTCGATTGGTTCCAAATGGAGAAAGAAACAAAACAGACAGAGCAACTACACAACTTTTTAATTTGCATGGCGCGTGCAATAAAATATCATATGATTAACTTATTTACTTTTTGCTGTATTTTATTTCTGTAGTTTCTGTTCTCCTGTGTCCATGTGGTTTAAGGTGAATCAGCTGCTCTAAATTGCCCCCATAGTCAGTGTGTCCCAAGCTCGGTAGAGGGTCAGGAAGGACGTCTGACGTAATAAAGTTGGCCAAGTCTAATATGAAAATGTATGGCTGTGGTGACCACTGGATAATAAAGGGTTAAACGGCGAAAGAAGAAGATGATGATAACTCTTGAGCAACTGCAACATCTGCAGTTTTCCTTTGGGGATCAATAAAGTATTCTTATGCATGTGTGTGTGTAGACAGATATAGAATGCTTTATTTATCCCAGTGGAAATTTAGCAACCAGTAGTAGAATAAAAACAGGAGTAATACAACAATAAAAATCATAAAACAGTAAAAGAACAGAATAAGTAAGAACCAATTAATGCAATTGAGCCTTTAGAGATTAGTTAAGGAACCAGCCTTGTGACCTGCAGGTCCCCGGTTCGATAACCAGTCCCATAGAGTAACAGGCTGAAGTACCCGTGGGCACCAATTGCTCTACAAGGCTGCCCACCGCTGTGGGCATGTGGGCTCACTTCACACAGTGTGTGTACAGTAGGTGTGGGCGTTCTTCAGTGACTTCTTGGCTATTTTATTTGATTTTATACAGCGGTACACAGTTATTTGTTCATATAATTTGTTTTAGCCCAAGAACATCAAAAGTTATTCATTTTGAAATGGTGGATTGTCCCCCCCAAACAAATCCTTTATATTCTCTACTCTACAAAAAAACATTTCTGGTGGCTGAGCACTTTGAGTATTCATAAGGACGTGTTTTAGTGAAAGAGGTCCAGCATAAACTTTACGGATGGGTTGAATGTGGAGGACGTGTTCCTCTGTGTAAGTACAGCAAGCAAACATCAGTTTATCACTTTAATTAAGTGTATTATTGACTAATTATATGAATCAGATTATTTTATTAACTTTATAAAGTAAATTGTTCTGAGAAAACAAGACTTTGTGTCTGTACATGGACTTGTTATGATCATTGTGGCTCATATTTGGACTTTGAATGAGTAAATGATCAGCAGTATTGTTTAAGAATGTGGAGATAGAAGAGGACAAGTAATCAACTGTTGCTTAGAGTGAATTGTTTTATAATTTAGAGTTAAAACTCCCAGCTGTGTGTGTGTGCAGGTGAGCTGGTGTCTCAGGTGGGACAGGTTAGCTTCAGAGCTAACAGCCACTCTACTAACTGGAGAGTTGGTAAGGAACGTTAGCTCTGCCGCTAAAGCTGCCCGCCACAGAGACCTGAGAGAGAAGGTGAATCCGCCGTGAACGTTCCCCTGAAACCGCATCCAGCACCGCAGACATGACCGCGGCTGCAGCAGCGGCTCCCAGCCGGTCACCTACCTCAGAGCTCGGGCAGTGGAGGTCCATGTTGAACCGGGAGAGCTGAGGCTTCATCCGGGGAACCTACAGCCGAGCACCGCCAGGCATAGCACCTGTGCTGCCCGAAGCCGCCCTGCCCTTGGCTCACAGCGAGGTCGAGCTCGGAACACACCGCGGATCGAGGTCAGAATGTCCCGGGGGAAGCGTGTGGGACGCCGCCGCGCTGCTCCACTCCTGCACCGCACTGGAGCTGTAAGCCGAGCCGCCTCCTCTCTCCCACTGACACCAACATGGCGTCTCACGCCGATTGCTTACGTCACAGTGACGCAATCCAGCGCCGGGTTTCCCCAGCGAAAAAGATTCTTACATCAAACTTAATATTTATTCATCCAAATAGGATTCATTTAATCAACAAATAATAAACAAATGATACATAATTATTAAGAAAAACTAATAACAGTGATTTAATACATTGGATCATGGTACTAAAAAAGCTCACCGGTCTCCATGGAGACTATGCATTAATTAGAATTATGACATGGGGATTTATTTGCATATAGCAGCCTAACCGAATAAAAAAACTCCATGATAACCATTATTGAACCATTTCAAGACATACGTGCACCAAACTGGATCTGCCCTCTCAGTGATTGATGCTGAATGTTTGTGTGAAGTTGTACTATATGTATACATGGTAAAACCAGCTGCTCTAATTGTCCCCATAGTCTGTGTGTCCCACAGGGTGAGGGTTGTGTCAGGAAGGGCATCCGGCATAAAACACTTTGCCTGGTCTGATCTGCAAGTTTATTGCTGTGGCATCCCCTGGATAAAAAAAGAGTGAAAGTCGAAAGAAGTTTAAATTAATTAGGATTTTGACATTCAACTTTTAGAACAGTTCAACTTGTTTTGATAATTATCGAAGCGCACGCTCTGGGTAGCGCAGTGGCTTAATGGTTAGTACATTCGCCTCTCAGTGCTTTGAATCCAGATTTGGGTGCAGTTTCCATGTCCTCCCCGTGTCCGCGTTGGCTTTCTATGGATTCTCCAGTTGCCCCCCACAGTCTAAAAACATGGATTTAAGGTGAATCAGCTGCTCTAAATTGCCCTCATCGTCTTTGTGTCTCAACCCAGGGAGAGGGTGACGGTTGTGCCAGGAAGAGCATCCGGTATAAAACACTTGGCCAAATCTAATATGCGAGTGCATCGGTGTGGCGACCCATGAATAATAAAGGGTAAAACACCAAACATGCTCTGCTGAAATTTTTGATAAAACAAACACGGGGGATTACTGAAAATGAAAAACCTAAGAATAGTTAGCGAAAATAACAAAAATGTTTAATTGCAAATACCAATATGTAGTCCAAATTGCAAAGTAAAGATATGTAGTCTGTGAAAAATTTTGGGTACAAGTTAGAAGCCAAAACACATTTTGTTGCACTATAGTGCCAATTTTAAGCCAAACGGTGTGAATTTTATTAATTGAGAAGATGCATACCAGCTGCACATACCCTCCATGTTTGGGGCCTGTAGGACTAATGGCCTTGGCTGCCCAAAACATTTCACCTGAGAAATATCATAATAATAAGAAGAAGAAAAAGAAAAATCAGAGTAAACACAATAGTGTTTTCAAGCACTTGAGTGTGCTTAAACCACTAATAAAAAACAAACCCATTAAAGCAAGTTTTTCATGTCACCCTGAAAGACATAACATTTCCATTAACTGAAAGCAATGCTTAACTTTATACTCCCATTACAACAGAGCTGATTAAAACAGTACCTTTTAACAAATGTGTCTTAATACATTTGTCTATGTTGTGTATGTGGTTCAAAGTACGTGGACACACGACTAATTTAACTTTAACTATTATTTCTCACTAATAATGGCTTTTAATATGAAAACATTAAAAACAAATGACATTGCTACTTATTAGCAACTGTTTGGGGAAGGCCCTATTTTAGCTTTACTATGCCGTGAATGCAAATCAGAGTTGTACCACTGAATATATAATTTTTTAACATATTTTAACAGTAAATTAATATGTAGTATTATAAATATATAATAAAAAAGTTGTAATAGTAAAGAATGTTTTTAAGCTTAAAACCGTTAAAACCGTGCAATCAAAGAGTCATTTAACAGAGTCGAATATAAACGACTCGACTTTAAACGACTCGTCGCCTTAGGCGCCTGAGTAAGCTTTTACAAAACATAAATATTTTACTAAGTTTTCACTCTCTTGTGTTTACTATTTGTATTTAATGACTGGGATACACAATTACAGTCAGATGTGAGTCATCTTATGAGGTTTGTCTGGTATTTAATTCAAACTAAATCGCCTCAGAATCAGTTGAATAAGATAATCGTTTTGAGTAAATATTTAGCTGTAACACGATTAAAAACACGACCCTATTCCGGCGTTTCAGTCTTTAGAATGCGAAACATTAAAGCTTTAAAGACGTTAAAGACACATATTTTAGTTTAAATGTATAAAATAAAACATTACAAAATTATCTGTAAGCACTTCTTTCTATGTTCATATATTCATCTACTAGTTTAATATTAATAAGTGTTTTGGTCGCATTGAAATAATTTAATCAATTACAAATATAGCTCAACTAAAAAGAAACATAATTGTCATATTTTTGGGTGATTTGCTTGAGTAAATTTTGGAAGACCCTTCGTATATGAACACTAGATTGGGATCTCCATAATTGAGCTATGCGTTCCCGTGGGCGCTCATGTACCTTTGATTATTTTGATTTGATTTAGATATGAACGGAGGAGAGAAATCACTGAAGGTAACATGTTTATTTCGACAGGACCAAATCCACACAACAGGACTGATAGACGGCAAAAAGGCCGCAGCGGTTCCATAACAGTTCTCCGGGGTTCTTCCACAGGCACAGTGTGGAGAGTCTGAGGTCAGGAGAGCGGGGACTACCATCACATGGACTCGCCGTCCCCCTCTCCCTCCGATACTGAGGAATCCTTCTGGGTGGAGTTCATCTCAACGCTGGACTCGGCCTCCTGTGCCGGACTCATCGTGAGGTCTTCCTCCATTGGTTGAGGTAGGCTGGCTAACAACTCCTGCCAAATAAGGATGTGTAAAATGGTATGTTTGAAAAATAAGCATTATGGCATCAGTCCTTACAATCCTGCAGCTTTAAAATGTATTGAGTTGTTTCAAAACACTTATGAGCATCTTTTATTTATAGTTCAATTTTATTTAACTGGTCTTTCAAAGAGGAATACCAATCTGGGTGGAGTTTCCATGTTCTCGCCGTGTCTGCGTGGGTTTCCTCCGGGTTTCCCGGTTTCCTCCCACATTCCAAAAACATGGATTCAAGGTAAATTGAATGCTCTAAATTGCCCCGTATAGTGTGTGTTTGCCCAGCGATGGATTGGTGCCCTGTCCTGGGTGTATCTGCCCAGAGCCCGAGATGTTCTCCCTTGGATAACCATGGTGAACCCCACTGTGACCCTAGTACAGGATTAAACAGAAGATAATAAATGAATGAATGAATGAATAGTCTTTTAAAGACGATGCTGCCCGAATTCCCCCCACATCCTGCCTCATGTTTCCAGTTTTGTGATTATGGGGTGTTTAAACAAACCTGCTGTTTTTCTGTGTCATTGTTCTTCAGTGCACTCAGTAGACTTTTGGTGAAGGCCCTCAGCTCCTGGTACCTCAGTTTTTGGTTCTCTAATTCACTTTCCAGATACTGAACTTCCTCGTGCTGCAAAACAAACACGACCATTAAGCCTTTTAATACCAACATGTCCTCTCTAAGGTTCTTTGTGGACATAAACCCTAAAGAGTAAAAAAAAAAGCAGGACAGGAAGTATATGGATGACTTTAAGCTTTGGTACTGAGAGGACTTTTTGAAGTGCGGCAAACTGCAAAGAAGACAAACTAATGCACGATGAGACACCTGATGAGAAGGAATATCATCTCTTAGTTGGTTTAAACATCAGGAAGCTTGTGAAATTTACAGATTGAAAAGAAAGTGAAGGTCAGGTTTTATTGAGCCGCTGTGAAATAGAAAGAAATAAACAAAGCAAAATATAAAAATATTTTCTACTTCATTTCAAGTTAATGTGTTGAAGCTGAAACAAAGACTATGGTTGCTATGGCAACCATCAGCCAACTTTCATCACTTCAACCTTCTCCGTCTTCTTAAGTGATGCAAATTGAAACTCGGAAACAAGAAACATGAGATAAACATTCATGTAGACTACGTGAACAATGGGTTTGGAAAAATGGGGTTGGAACACCTACACGTAACACCCCCCATCCCCAATCAAATTTTGCATCATAATTTGAGAGAAATATGAATGCCGTTCAAGTTAAATGATTACTATTTACATTATTCTTTTATATATATTTTTAAATTGAAAAATATAAAATACTGTATAATTTCGTTGTTCTGTTTTCTGTATTAAACATTACATTTATTCTCTATAAAACGTGCTTTATGTATTTTAGAGTTTCTAGAACAAATGAATTGGATTTACATTGATTTAAATGGAATTGGAGGGTGGCACAGTGGCTTAGTGTTTAGCATGTTCGCCTCTAAGCGCTTTGGATTCCTGGTTCGAATCCCGATCTAGGTGAAGGTTCCATGTACTTCCCGTGCCAGTGTGGGTTTCCTCCGGTTTCCTTCCACAGTCCACAAGCATGGATTCTCAGTTTTTCAAATCCATTTGTTTGGTTTGTATTGTATAAAAGTGGGTCGCAACATAATGACCACGAGAACTTGTGGGTCGTGGGCCGAGACCAGATCAGTACCCCTGATACAGAGTTTTTTAAAAAACAAATGAATAGGTTCCTGATTTTATTCATCCATAATAACGGGACAAAATGAATTACCTAAATTCAGAGAATAAGAGGTGTGTGCTGATACTTTTGTCTATTTTGTGTGGTTCTCAGAAACCTTTCTTTAAGGGCATTTCCTCTCAGTCTCGAAAACTATGGTATGAAATGGCACAATCTAATAAAGTCACATGTAAAACTAAATGATGCATTAATTAAGAAGATTTGCTTTTATTTGAGCTCCACCTTTTACATTAAAATAAAACAAAACTCAGTCATATTTAAAGTCGTATTGGATTTTCAGTCTAAACATTCCGCGCAGTACTGTACAGCACAATCAGCCTGCTGCTTACAAACACTTGGCTTTGTGGTGATTTGTATGCAAAGCCCGGACAAGCGCACGAGAACTTTTCAGTCATGCGGAAACGGTTTTATTTGGTGAGGGGATTAGAACTGAGTGACAGTGCACAGTTTCAGGCATGAGTGACCATGTGGTGTACAGAGGAACGAGTGGCGGTGAATAAAGAACATCATCCGCGTAGTGAATAATCAGACGTTCACATGCTGTCGCGTTGTTCTCTTCTGCCAATTAGTTTGACTTTTTATTTGAGTTGTACGTCAACATCTATGAGGACATCCTAACCCTCTGCCACTGTGTAGAAATCAGACAATATTAAAAGCACAGCTGGGATAACCTAGACTTTTTAGGAAGGATTTTTCTCAGTTATTTGGTCGATGCTAAATTACATGATATAATATTTTTTCCCGTTTTTGTTCTGCTTAAGAAAAAAGGTGGCAGAAAAGCCTTTAGCAAGTCGAACCGTTTGTAAGAAGGTGGAGGTTTTATTGTAAACAGTGCATTAGTGCAGCAGGCGTACAAACCTTAAGTACAAACATGATGTAATAATCTGTACGCACTTTGTATTCGAGTAAGTTATGCATCTCCTCCATGTCTGTAGCCATCAGGTCATCATCGTCATCGTCGTCGTCTTCATCGATGATCTCGATCTTCTGTTTGGGAATTTAATCAGATAGAAAATCAATTAGTGGACAAATACACTGTATTAATGTTGTAATAATAAGAGCCTTTATGTTGCAGTCTGAGTGAGTAACAATAAGAGCTTCATACGCCAGGCCAACTGTGAAGCATGGCGTGGGCAGCATCATGTTGTGGGCACAGCAAACTTATTTAACAGGCAGTATTTCTATTTCTATTTACATTCAGCCATTTAGCAGATGCTTTTATCCAAAATGACTTACAAATGAGAACACCACAAGTCAGTAGTTAAGGAGAAACCAGCTACACTGTGGTATCCTCAAACCTGAGTGTAATCCAATCTGACTGCCAATCTGGCTGTGTTTGTGGAAGAGATGCGTTTTCAGATGTTTATTAAAAATGCTGAGAGACTCTGCCTTACAAACGGACAGTGTTGGAAAGATGGTTCCATCATTTAGCCGTGGTGAACCATGTGGAATGAAAATTAGAGCCACGGTGAGTTTGAATCACCAGGAAGCATTTATCACTAGAGGGCAGTAAACGAGTCTGAGTGAAACGATGGATCGAAGGTAAGAGGGAGCAAATCCAAAGACTGTGCTGTAGGTCAGAGTCAGTAACTTGTACTGAACGCAGCAGCTACAGGAAGCCAATGGAGAGAGAGGAGGAATGGAGGGACATGGGAGTGTTGAACCATCTGTAGAGGCCAGATTGTGGAAGTTGGGAGACCGGCATGCAGAGCACTACCAGATCTGAGTAGCCTGTAGCCTCTACAGAATGAATCTGCAGGAACGCCCAGTTTTATTGACCTGATCTGAAAGTTTAAGATGATTGTCAACTATGAAACCATGGTTACGGACCGAGAGATTGTGGAGGTCAGTGAACTGGACCAATGAGGGCTTCAGATGTGTAAATTTTGTATCCTACCACGTTTTCATCGAGGACCGAACTGCTCATCTCGTTCCCATCGTCGTTATTCTTCATGTACGGGTCACTCGTTTCTCCTGCAGACAAAATGGACATCAGACATTTTCTAACAGTGTGAAAGTCTACAGTTCGGTGAAGATGCTCTACCTTCAGACAAACAAATTGACCCAGTGTCATTCGTCTCTCCATCATGTTCTGGTCTGGTGCTCTTGGACCCGTTCTCAGGGGTCGTAGAAGGTGAATGGTCTGCATTGGTCACTTTAGTGAACGTCGCCGGTCCTCCTTTGGGAGGTGGAATTTCGATGCCCATGAGCCGATATTTCCGTCTGCGATTACCTATCCACGTCTGATATCAAAAATACAGTTTAATAAATCATATCAAAGGCAGCAACCAAAAAAATATCCATAAATGTCAACATATTTCACGTTGGCGATGACACGATGATGACACACACCTTAACAATTTCACTGTCCACATTCAGCTCAGTGGCGGCGGCTGAAATCTTCTCTCGGCACACAGAGCCCAAACTCGTCATGCCGTTATCCCAGTAGCGCTTCAGAGCGTACAGATCGCCATCACTGAACTGGGTTCTGTCCTGGAGCTACAAAGACACACAAGATTTATTGTCAGTACTTGTCCAGTCCCTGAGAGAGAGTTCACTGTGAGTTCAACACACATACTTACCGTTCTTTTACGAGAGTTGCTAAGTAACCAGGGAGCCGACAGGATATTTACCTGAAGAAACACAAAACAGATGAACGCATGCTTTAAATATTTGCATGTGGTTACAGTTATATGAATGCTATTTGCATAATTGTTTAAAGCAGCGTCTCAAACCGACTTAGCGGAGTACAGTGTGTGAATAACTGGTGTAAATACTAACCAACAGGAATTTAAGAGACAACAGGATAGACAACTTATCAAATGTTTTGTTTTTTAAGGACTTTGTTACCTTGTGGTTAGGCATTCTTGGTAGAGAATTCTCTGAGAACTGTCTTACTGAGTAGCTGCCGCATGAAGCTGACCCAAACAGCAATGCACTGTTGGTTTGACACCCCTTTTCTCCAGCCAGGGCAGAATTGAGGGTATTTTTTAACCCCCCAGCAGTTTGTGCCTCTGCCATCACAGTGTACATGCCCTGACTGTCATGTGAAGAAGCCTCTGAGCTCATTTCGCTCCCAGCACTGCCCCCTGCAGACTTGTCGAGGTGCATCTGAGCACCCATGTTTGCCAGTTCCTCTTCCCTCGAATACTCGTCCGCGTCCCCCGTTTCCATCGCAATGGAAAAAGTCTGTAAAGGATCAGTCGGTTGGGACTTTTTCGTCCCGTGCGCCTGACCGGTCGTAGGAGAAGGCCCCTGAGAGGCATTCGCCAACCCGGCGATTGTGAACACCTGCTTAATCCTGACCCCGCTTTCGGCGGGACTGGCAGGAGGAGTCCGGTGTAGGTTTGTGGATGCTGGCTGCTGCGACGTCGTAGGCCACGACTGGTGCTGTGGTGCTCCGTATTGCTTTGCCCAACTCGGCGGTACCGTTGACAGATCCTGTGGCGATATCGTCCTCCTCATTTGGTTGAACAACTGGATGCCGGAGGTGGGTACTTGAGGGGATTTGCGCTGCAGCGTCACCAACTCGGGGTGCACAACGAGCCTGGAGTGCACACTGGATTCGGGGTTGGGAGTTAACGGCACAGCTTTTGCAGCCACCCTGCTTTGAGACGAGGCATCTGGGCGAGTGTTACCACGCGCGACAGAGTACGCTCCCGTGACTATTACATCATTGTTGTTGTTACTTGCTCCATTAGAGGATGGAGAGGACGAGGTGGACGATGAGGACGATGAGGAGGAAGATGGACAGGAGGCTGGGGGTGGAAGAAGGTGTGTCATAGACGGTCCATGTTGAATGCCCCGTATAGCCCCCATCTCCGTTAACACTGGGCTGGTCATCAGGGCGCCGCTGGTCCCAACAATAGTATGACTGGATAATCCCATCACTCCGTTTTTGTCGACCTTGGAGGCCAGCTTCCGCCTCTTATTGCCCACCCATGTCTAAAAAACACAATGATGTCACAGTTAACCCACTGAAGCAGGGATGTTCTGAATGATACACCCGATTATACAAATTACAAGTTCGGGACTCTCTGATGACGACGCAGAGACCTACCCGGACCACGCTGAAGTCCAGCTTGGCCTCCTGAGCGCACTGCAGGATGAGCTGGAAGCAGCTCTTGCTCTGATTGGTCATCCCATTGTTGTAGTAACGCTCAAGGATGCGCTGCTGTTCGGCCGTGAACACAGAGCGCAGATTCATCTTCACGACAGACACAGAGGAGAAAACAATTAAAAACAAGAACCAGATGAGTTTTAATCTCGTATTGTCAGGCTGGAAAAGAAAAGGGCCTTCCCCAAACTGCTCCTGCAATGTTGAAAGCACGTCGTTGTGCAAAATGCATGGCTTAACGTTTGATTTTATTTACACGTGAAATTACTTTTGGTACCTGCTACACTGGTAACTGGTTCTAAAGTCCACTAGATGGCGCTAAGGCAGTTTATGTTGTGTTTAATCAGTAAAGTCAACCTTTTCACAATATACCGATTTTTATTAGTTGTCCGTTATTATCATCAAAAAGAATTAAACATTTAAAATCTATTATTCTGTGTGAGTATAATTTACATGTTTCACTTTTGAATGGAATTACTGAAATAAATCAACTTTTTCACGACCTACTTATTTTATGACCAGCACCTGTATATATCACTTCTTAAGCTTCTTAAACAAAAACAGATGTTGTTAAGATTTATAGGTTCTAAACCACACATAGTATCATACTTTATATTCCCACTTTTCCATACGGTTCCCGTTACTCACCGTGTGGACGCTCCGCTTCTCCTGCCATGCTTCCATGCTTCATGTGAGGTGAAGGTGAGATCCAGGTCACTGTGCTCCAACGCCGAGCCATTCAGCAGACACAGGATTAAAAATCCTCTCTGTTTTACTTCTCTGAGAACTTGTGCATGTTGTGATGCTTTATTGGGCGGTTACTCACTGAGCAGCATGGCCTGAATATCCACCGTGCAGGACGATCACCGTGAGGCTGTAACACAACACAGGAGGCAATAAACCATCTACAACAATGTACAACTACAACTTCTAAATTCGATGTGAATTATGTTATAACACTATAATAACAGCTTAATACATCATTAATACCTAAACTAAATATCATAATGTCATGTTTAAACACTCACGAAAGAGTTTTCTGATCTATTTTACAATTAAGTAAACTGGAACTGGCCGTTCCTGCAGATTCATTCTGTACAACATCAGAAGATCAAAGCTTTCTTAACTGAACAGGCTGCTGGTCCAAGCCCTCGTCTTATCTCAGCTCGACTATTGTAACGCTTCGCATCGTTCACCACTGCTAAATGATGACTGTAAAGCTGTGAGTCTTATAGTCTTATTTATATATACAGTATATATACTGTTTAAAGGGAACTCTCAACCAACACAATGTAACTCCGAGTCAAGCACACTTGTGTAAAATCAAGCTGTCCAGTTAAAATCAATTTGACTTGCTGTTGTGCATATGGAACAGAAATAATGGGTGGAAATAAGAGACATTTAGCAAGACAACCCCTTTAAAGGAGTGCTTCTGCAGGTGGTGCTCACACACCTTTTCTCTGTGTTTTGCTCACTTTTGCATTTGGTCAGTTCTCTCACCATAGAGGTAGCATAAGGGTGTGTCTACAAACCACACAAGTTGCTCAGGTAGTGCAGCTTATTCAGGATGGTACATCAATGCCGTGTTATTTTAGTGTTCTCTTTAGTATTTTGGAGCAGTGTATATAAAAGCCAGATTGTATAATGGTCAGGTTTGATGATACTACAGTGTAGCCGGTTTCTTTTGTTCTCTCATTTGTAAGTCGATTTGGATAAAAGCATCTGCTGAATGACTAAATGTAAATTTTTAAAATACATTACCCATAACTATAATGTAAGGATGTGTATGTAGAACTGTCCTCATTATTAGAGTTGTGTGCATTTTAAGTAAAATGTAAGTAACAGTTTAGTTTCTAAATATTATTAAATATAATCAATCCATAATGTAGGGTGGCACCATGGCTCAGTGGTTAGCACGTTCTACTCTTAGCACTGGGGATTCCCGGTTCTAATCCCGATCATGTTCTCCCCGTGTCCGCGTGGGTTTTCTCCAGTTTCCTCCCACAGTCCAAAAACATGGAGTTAAGGTCAAATGGCTGCTCTAAACTGTCCCCTGTGTGTCGGGTTGTGTCAGGAAGGGCATTGGGCTTAAAACACATGGACAGGTCTAATAAATATACGAGCCCTGAATAATAAAAGCAAAAAACGCGAAAGACAGAAGATGATAATAATTTTCTTCTTTCGGCTTTCCCCCTTTAATAATCAGAAATCGATTGCAACAAAAACATCGCACACATATTTCTGTCTCACAGAGAACTGTTTGTAGTCTGGGTTCAGAAACTTCAAACGGAATCATCTGTAACCGGCGGGCTTTTTGATCTTTGTCTTTGATCTGGGTTTCGGAGGCGAACAAAGAAACACTGTAGCAAGTTCAGGTGAGCGGTGCTTAACTGATGCGTTAGCTTAGCAACCGTGCTAAAAACATTCGGACATGCATAGCGGGGTGTGTGTGTCTGTGTGTGAGTGTGTGTGTACATGTAACCGACGTGTACATTTCGACCGCATATTGGTCACGTGCGTAAAGCACACACGCGCGCTGATCTACTAACAAACGTTAATAGAAGTGTTTATGGGGTGGGATGGGGGGTACCGCTTAGTCTAAAGCCCTGCGCGCCGCTGAGGGATGGACAGGGAGTTGGAAGGGGTTATTTGTGCCTTCCTGTCCCCGGTGCGCGCGCGGCTGCTCACGCGCAATGTGCCGGAACAATGAAGCACCGTCTCCATCCGCGAGGATCCTCCCGACGCAACTTTTCAGCCCCGACTTTCACCCGAAACCCGAGCCCGCGCCGGGCGCTTACATCGGCTCGCCACGAGGTCGCGAAATTGCGCGCGACGGCCCGCCCGAACGTCTCCAGGACATCCGAAACTTTTCCCGTCAGCCCTGCCCGCCTGTCGGCGCCGTCGCTCCCAGCCGGTGACCCGCAGCCGCTCAGGGTCGAGTCCGTGCGCATCGCGCCATCACCCGGCCCCCCCCCCCCCCCCCCCCCCCCCCCCCCC
>JAOUQT010323199.1:0-13990 GCA_025769995.1 Xyliphius kryptos | reverse complement strand
CACACACACACACACACACACACACACACACACACACACACACACACACACACACACACACACACACACACAAAGACGTATGACGTAAGACGTAAGACGTATGATTTAATTTACATTTTTTTTTACAGATTTACATAGACAATAAAGCGTAAAAGAATTTACATTTCGAAGAATTTATGCCCAAAAATGAACGAGATATTGTAGCGGTGCAATCACCAGTAACCAGAACTCCCCTTCCCTCAAGGGGAAGGGAGGGGTTGGAGATAACAGGAGTTGTATATGTATATTTTTTATAATTGTTTTGTAATATATTTGTTATATTTCATTCTTGAATTAAAATTAAAATGTTAATCACAAAAAATATTAGTTCAGAGTAAATCTAATGTACTGATCTGATCATGTGATTCATGAGAAAAACCAAACCATGACAGGAATCACCATGGATACCCACTTTCTCCCTCCTTCCGCTCAGCTCCCGCCGCTCCATCTGCGGGACCCGATGCCCCGGAAGCCGCCAGATCAGCCAACGGGCCCGCCAGGTTATCGATGCTGCTGGCGGCGGACAGGCAGGATGGGGTGGAGGCGGGCGAGATCACGGTGGCGCTCACTACTGTGGCCTGGGGCTTAAAACAGCTGGGCAGCGCATCAGGGGGCATGGCATCGATCAGCAGTGCTCGGATATCATCGGCCTACGCATGCCACGCACACAGAGAGAGGGAGAGATTTAATTATCACTACAAAACATTCTGAGGGGATATATACTGCATAAATTCAACGGCCACTTTATTAGCTACTCTCATCATCAGTGTATCAGAATGTTACCGTTGCGAGATCGAGTGGCGTCTGGCCTTCCTGGTTTTTCATGGTGGGGTCGGCGCCATGTGCCAGCAAAAGGGCACACAGCTGGGTACGCCCCTTCTGCGCAGCTTCGTGGAGTGGAGTGAAGGCCCACTTATCCGTGGCGTTAACACACGTGTTGTACTTGATTAGAAGCGCCGCAATATCCACATGCTGATGGGACATACAACCATATTAATACTATGGAATCCAAAATCAATGTAGACAAAGTTTTCGACAGGTTTCAATAGCAACTGCCTTCTATAATAAAATGAATACTCAGAGGAACCACTGCATACTCCAACAATGCTGCAACAGTGAGGTATCCACAAAAACCAAAGGTCAAGCAAAATGAGTTAACCACCAACATGCCCTCAGGTCTTTAACATCCAATCAAGAGTTCCTGGGAGCCCTGCCAGTCCTATCCCAGCCTGTAAGCACTGGGGCATGTTGCCAGGATGAACTGCCCGGAAGATTCTGTGTGATTGGTCTAATCGTTGCTCTAGGCAACCTCACAGTTGTGTGTGTAAACATAAAGTCTTTATCCGTAGACTGACTTAATTAAGACAATTATCCCCCTGGTGACCTTACCTTATCCTGCATCTTTAATTATAAACCTGGTAGTTCCACGCCTTAAATCTGATTGGTTGAGAGATTTGTCTGGCCGTGACATCATTGACAACAACAAACACCTCTGAGTGTTTCACATTCGTATCAATGCATGATACACAATACATTATTTTCCCGATGTTTTAAAAACTATGTTCTTTAATGTAGCCACTAGATGGCAGTATTTGTTTGCTAAACTGGAAACCTGTTACTCAGTGATCAGCATTTATTTTAAAAGAACAGATTAATAATGATTTTATTTTCAACAAATGCATTTATTAATCAAAGCTTGTTTTTTTATTATACAGGGTAGGCCATAAGTATGGAGACACACTGATAAAATGGAAGTGGTTGCTGATATCTACCGTTTGTGGAATATTAGTACATGGGAGGGGTAAAACCTTTGAGGCCGGAGTGACCCCCATGGTGGCCATCTGCAGAGCCGCCATTTTGGAATGAACTTTACTTTTTTCAGTGGAAAGGGAGTCATGAGATACATCAAACACATAGAGAATTGCGTGCTCATTTTTAACGTAGCTTTAATCAGTATCGAGTTATTGACACGTTTGTGACATGGAGCAACGACAGTAACCCCTGAAGGATGTGCTCAAAGTGCTGACAATTGTGTTGAATTGTCAATGTGATTCTCTTTTCCCACTCTTGACACACCGCAATACCGCAGAAGAAATTCTAAAGATTCTGGATGTGGGGCACCTGTGGTATTGCTCTCGATGCATCACATGACCCTCCTTCCCATTGAAAAAGGAAAGTTGAATTCAAAATGGCGGCTTTGCAGATCGCCGCCATGGGATTCACCCGACCTCAAATATTTTCCCCTTCCCATGTACTAATATGGCACAAATAAGGTAATAGCAGTAACCACTGCCATTTTATCAGTGGTTATCCATTTATCCATACTTACAAGCCCACCCTGTAGTGTGTTTGTAAGTGTTTTATAAAAGTAATAAGGCACACGAGATGTGCCTTATGTGTATTATTGTGAATAAATCACGGTGTAACTGTACTCCGCTATGCATCGGGCTTTCCCGAGATTTCTTTATAATAAGCCACGCCCTCTCATACCTTGCTGCTTTATTATACCATTACAGATACACCTTATGCCATGTGTTTGTATAAGAGGCAACACTCACCCCGTAGGAGGCGGCATTGTGGAGCGGGATGAGACCACCCTTGTCCTGAGCATTCACGTCTGCGCCGTGCTCCAGAAGATACTCCGCCACCTCCAGGTTGTTATAACCGGCTGTAAAACATAACGTGACCATTATATCAGACACTGTGAACTTTTGAGTGTTTACTCAACAAACAAACCTCGTTGTGGGACGTCCTGAAGGCCCCATTATTAAACAAGGCTCCGTATAGCAGAGGATTTGCTCACAATGGAAAAGTCATATCTCTAAGCTGAGCTCATCTGAACTCTTGATGTCTGTGATCTTCATTACGCTGGACCTTTCACAATGAGCGCCATCATTACAGACCATAATGCCCAGTCATGGCTGGGCAGATCAGCCCCTCATCCAGCTGCCAAAATAATGCTAATTGGCTGCTTTTTGGTGCGTCATGGAGGTCGGACTCAGTTCGGGCTTACTAAGTGAGATTTTAATTTCCATATTGTCTTAAAGTTGGTGGAAGTGAACACATCATACCTGTAAGGTTGGGGGGAGAGGAGTATTGATCTTTCCTCCTCTTAGCAGACTGAATTTACTAGAGAAAATGATTGTCTGGAAAATATGGTAATTCCCCACGGTGGGGATGTTTGTGTAATTTAAAGCTTTGAAGTCAGGTCGTACATCAGAGCTCCGTTTATAGAGTCTTATTGATTACACGGCGGCAGGTTAACAATGCAACCGCTGAATGCATTGGATACAACATAGATGCCTGAAGTGGGCTTATAAACAGAGGCAAGTTTCCAACAGATGGGTGCAGCAGGATCGGGGTTGCTGCCCATCTTTTGGTTAATTGCAAGATTAGTGGCACAGCTGTGGAATTATGGGATTTGGGCAGAGCCTATCACAGCAATTACAACGCAGTCAGACTGAATGAACTTAACAGTAGAGGATTGAAAGCATTAAACTTTAATTAAACTTAACTAAAGATAGGTGGAGAATATGGATTTAACACTATCAGGGCCGGGATAGGGCGAGAGAGTGTTGCCGTTACCTGCCAGGTGCAGCGGGGTGGAGTTGCGACCCTGAGTATCCCTGCAGTTGATATTTTCAGGGCTGCAGAGTTTCTGCACTCGAGCCAGGCAGCCTTTCTTCGCCGCATCTAGCAGGGCGGCGTCGCCTCTCAGCAGGTCTTGAATGTCCGTGTCTCCTTCCTTCACCATGTCGAGAGGGGTATTCCCATCGCGGTTCTTCTTGGTGGGATCGGCACCATGCTGAAACACACAGAGCGTTTACGTTGCATTAGGACGTTGGGTTTCTAGTCGCCATTTATGTTCAACTCCTTGCTTAATTATTTGGATATTACTCAAACAGCATTTAAATGTTCTGAGAGGGACAATCGGATCATTCAGATCAGAGACGCTTATTCAGTGAATAAAGATGATGTGCGGTACTGTTCAGTTTCCACCAGCTGGCAATCCTAGCTCAACATGGGGTTATAAAGAACTTAATGAAGAAGTTTCCTGCGACATCTCACTTTACCTTCAGCAGCAGTTTGCAGATCTCGTATTTGCCCTTGGCGGCGGCTTCGTGCAGCGGCGTGAACTTCCACAGATCGGCCACGTTAACCGAGGCACCGTGTCTCACCAGCAGCTCGGCTACTTCGTAGTGACCGTATGAGCAGGCGTTGTGGAGCGGCACCAGCCCTCTAAACACAAACAGCATACATACATTTAATACTTAAACGTGGGTGTGGCTTATTACATCACCACATGGGTCCTCATTATACATTTTCAGGATCTAATGTGATTTAATAATCACCCCTTGTCTTTGGCGTGGACGTCGGCACCGTGGTGCAGCAGGTACTCCACTACGGCAACGCGGTTATATCCCGCCGCAAAATGCAGCGGCGTCGAATGGCGTCCCTCCAGATCCCTGCAGTTCACATTCTGCGCGGTGCACAGCTGCTGCAGGGTGGAACAAGAAACCATGCATTATAATGGGAGTCTGGAAGCGGTTCAGGATCAGAATCCAGATACGGCACTGTTCCGTACACGATTCTGAGCGCGGCGTCCTCGAGCAATTCCACTAAGAGTTAAATCAGCGTGCCAAATTCAATCACTAAATTAACTCCCTTCAGCCGGAGTATACCCCTTCCCCCAACAGGATGACACGTTTTACCACTTTAAAGCCTTGAAAGTAATTACGGAATGAAAAAGCTTTATTCTTATGACTTTCTTTGAATTCCCAGTGCATTCCTTACCTTCATAGTGTCTAGGTCTCCTGCTTTCGCCGCCTCTAAAAGTCTGTAGTCCACATCAGAATTCCTGACAGGAACGTTTTCTGCACATAAAGGACCAGGTAAGCGTGAGACAGACATATAAGACGATGAGTTTTAAGGTATGGTGGGCTGTTCGCTGTTTACCGTTGAGGATCTGCTGCACGGCCTCGTTACCCATCTGCGCAGCGGTAAAGCCCTGAAGTGAAACCACGGCTGGATCTGCACCGTAACTCAGCAGCAGTCGACACGTCTGGAGGTGTCCGGCCAGAGCAGCGCGATGCAGAGCCGTCTGTCCCAGCGTGTCCACTGCATTCATCTGCACAGTTGGTACAGAGAAGGTTCATCTTAATATGGTAATGAGATCACATCCCGGCAACCACATCCCTCAGTGCAATATAAAAAATAAGTGTAAAACACTGATTAATGATCACTTCCTTGCTATGAGGTAGGTGGCGCCAGCAGCCGAATGCAGAAAGAAGTCGCTCCATTTGGAAATGAACATGGACTGAATAACTCAACCACGTCCTTCCCAAGGTCTACCAGCGGCATGCAAAACAAGAGAGGAGATTCCGGCGAGTACATGATGCTCCTCCAACCTATTTCAGCTCCCAACTTTTGACAACCCCCCGCCGCTGTCATAAACACAGCCTTCGGCTCGAACCCCCATCATATGAAATACGCTAAGCCGCTCTCCCTATCATGTAACAAGTTCCTTCCCGCCAGCAGAGCAGCAAGCTGCCTGCCGTGTTTATCCTACTGCTCCCCACTCGGCTTATTAGCGCTCCATCTGCCTTACACACTCCTCCGCAACAACAACCCAAACTCTCATCACGAACCTAGTGCACAACTCCCAGGTCGCCGTAGCCAACAGAAAGTCCAATAATGTCTAACGAGTCCATTAAACAAGTGACCCTGAGTTTTCCCCAGGAAAAGGCCACAATGTTCCACTTGGGTAGATGATTAGGCTGCGTTTCAGTGGGTAGAACCACGAGGGGGTGTTTATATTACAGACAGAACGCCAACAGAGGGCAGCACCAGGGCTATTTGTGCAAATAAGTAACCGCTCGGGCGTAAAACGGCTACATTAGCTGGTTTAACCCTTCTTTTTTCACCATAATTTACCTTTATTGTGAACGGTAACTGTAAGAATGATTTCAGATCTTAAAGCCTTTCTGATTTTTCACACTTGCTTTCCCTTCTTCAAAGCCATCGTGTTTCAGCTCTTTTTATTTGATGCGCTGCTGGATCTGGAAACTTTTTTGGCCCCATAATGGTGCTAAAGGTAAAGCGATAACTTCACTTTCAGTTCTTAAGGGAAACTTAATGGATACAACGAGATGTGTCCATGTCATGTGACCACGCCATAAATCTGAAGCAACCGGTGAAAACGGAGAAGTCGGCAAACACGGAATCCGGGGATATCTGAAGTCAACAAAAATAAGGTTTCACTGTATTTATTTTCTGCAAGCTGTCCACGACCCACCCAGAGTGTGCCCCACTATTTGTTAACTAATTTTAGATTGACACTATATTAGGCCATACCTCCTAATCAGTGACGTGAGTGTGAGCGGTTGGTGCTGCACTCTGGTGGTGCAGTCAGGTTTCAGTCGCCGCATTTAAATTACACATCAGCGGTTCAAAGCAGCGGCTGAACTGTGTCCAATCAGCCAAATCGATCCGGCAGTCTCTTAAGCGCCTTCGCTGCCAGTCGGATGGAGACATGAACGATTGCGCTCTTACATCACCTCCATCTCCACTCAGATGAGACACCGGTGCCATAACACTTCAGTCTTGCACTCTTCCTGCACTCGTATCTCACACAAATTCCAGTCTTGCACTCTTCCTGCACTCGTATCTCACACAAATGTCACCGTTAACGTCCAAGGATGACATGTTTACAGAAGGGGGCGGTGTTGCAGAATTTAGAGAGTTGCAGGTTCAACCCAATTCAGTCTGGTCTATTAGTTCGAACTTTATCTGCGTTATTGACGGTAATCACACAGCGTATGTTCTCGTGCATCCACCACCTACATAGAGCTGCTGCTGCTGAGCAGCTGCGTGATGACCAAACCCAGGCTGCCTGAAGGTTCACTTATTTGTGTATAGTGCATTTTGTTTTGCTGCATTGTGCATCAGGGATTTTAAACCTGGGATCAGTGAAGCGGCTCCACTGCTGTTTCTAATATATTAGCAGAGGGAAAGAGAGAGGGAGAGAGGCAGGGGGCTCTGTGGGTATGAATCCGGACTACTAATTAGAAGGTTGTGAGTTGCGGAGTTGCGGTTCCCATTCATCCAGCATGCTCAAGACTTTATTGTCTTTACAATCTGCACACAGTCACTTATCAGCCTATCCCAGCACTCACTGTTTATCTTTAACAAACTGATTGTGGTTGTAGACTTATGATGTTCATATAATGAACGTGATTATTATTAAAACATAGACCGAGGCAGATTCTCGACATCTCAGTGTGTTATCACTGCAGCCCAGATTACGCCGAGTGAGTGTGTGTACACAAGAGAGATTGCAATGCTGGTATGTTCTAGCTCTCAGTGACAGGATGACCAAAGCCAGATGGCCTGTGATGTGATGCATGCTAATGTCGTGTGTGTGTGTGTGTGTGTGTGTGTACCTTGGCTCCATGTTTCTGCAGTACTTCCAGGATGTCGTTATGAGCTCTCTCAGCTGTAACATGTAGCGGCGTCATGAAGCTAAGAAGAAAAGACGAGAAGAAACTTTAGTGACTTAATCCTTTTTCATAAAACAAGCAGTTCTGCTCCTTAAATCTGATTGGCTAAGCTGTTTTGACAGCAACACACACCGCCAAGCGCTTCACATTCGTATCAATGCATGATATTCAATACATTTCATCTTCCGTTCCCCAATGTTTTTTATAAACTGCATTCTAAACTGTTATAGAAAACGGTATGCTGTTACTCTGAATAAATCTGGACTAGATTACAAAAGACCACAGTATTAACAACTTTGCTTTTAATAAATCAAATTTAGTTTTTTATTATAGTCTGTTTGTATGCGTTTTATAAAAGCAATAAAACACTTGAGGTTGGGTATTACTGTCAACGAATCACTATCCTGTAATTGATTCACAATAATGCCACGCCCCCTCATACCTTATTGCTTTAATAATAACTTGTTAATTTTTATGCTGATTCTATATCCACAAGGTGGGGCAGTGAGGTGGATGTGTGTACAAAGTGGATACTCCGGCAGCACAACACAAACTAACACGCCCGCGCGACCATATCAGCATCAATGCAGTATTAGGAATCATCGTCCACCCTAATAATACCTGCTCTGTGGGGACCAGATCACATGGGAGGGGTGAGTCTGCACTCTCCACCTGCTTTATTATGGCATTTTTTTATTATTCCTCTTCGGGTCATCACACTTTTGTGTGAGGGGCTCTGATTTGTTGTTGGTGCTACAAAAGGCAGGTGAGTGTGGTGTGGTGTGTGAGCGAGAGAGAGAGGGGTGAAAATAAGAAGGTGACCTTTCACATTCACAAACACAGTCAGTTTTAATGAGCACTGTTTTTCTCTGCGTTACTCTCAGGGTCAGATCGAGCTCCACGCGATTTCACAGTTGATTAAAAATCCATGATACTATCAGAACCTCCAGAGGTACAGTCAGAAACTGGCTTTTATGATTAATAAACACACCGTGATATGATTTAAAGTAGAGCCCCTATGTTTAAACACCTCCTGAAGAAATACGTATAATTGTCTATACCTATAAATGCCAAAGCCCTTACTGACTCATTGCTGATTCTCCCAATGCCCGAGCACCTACAAGCCTGAAATTTGCCACCGTAATTTTACATCATGTCTTTGGAAAAAACAAGTTATTGGCTCAGTCATTCTTTATCGTGTTTTTTGAAAACCTACCAATAAATTCCCATAAGAAAGCAAGTGTGTGAGCACCGTAGTCCCAACCCACACTATAAACATTCCACATATTCTTTTCAGATTTTTATTTGCCCCAAATGTCAGTCTACAATAATACGTTTATCCAAAGCCATCACTTATTCAAAAAAAATACCTGCATTTTTACATTTATGTTATCAAGTTCTCCCTCATAGCGCAGCACGGCTATTCTGCTAGTACATTTTAAAGCAGGTAGTTCGGGTTTTTAAATCTGATTGGCTGTGCCGTTTGTCCATTTACAATAACACACACCTCTGAGCTCTTCACATTCGTATCAATGCTTGATACATAATATATTATTATCTCGATGTTTTTTAATAAAATGTATTCTGTAATTTGACCACTAGTTGGTCGCTATTCGATCGTAAACCGGAATCCTGTTACCCCGTGATCAGCGGTCACTTTAAAAAACAAATGTCGAGGAACGATTTTGCTTTCAATATAGGCATTTATGAAACAAACCATGTTTTTTATAGAGTGTTTGTAAGCGTTTTATAAAAGCAATATGACACTTGAGGTTGTGTATTATTGTGAATAAATCACAGAAAAGAGGTGTAACTGTACGCTGCTACTCGTCAGGCCCAACATCACCGCTTTCATGAGTCATTTGCAATAATGCCACGTCCTTTCGTACCTTATTGCTTAAATAAACTTCACATCTGAGAGACAGAGTCGTTCACACTCACTCTTTGTTCTTCTCGTTGACGTTCGCACCCTTCCGCAGCAGCAGCTCCGTGACCTGCTTCCTTTTCGGGTGGGGTGAAGCCACCGCACAGTGCTGAAACATCAACATTGTGACATCACAACCTTTTCCCACGACATTCATTCAGGGATATCAGTGATGGAAGGGGCTTTATACTGAATAAACATTAAAAGGACATCATGTAACTGATTAAGGATGCGGCGCGAGTGTGAGAAATGGACTCACCAGTGCTGTCTCGTTGGTGTGCGGGTGTTTGAAGTTCATAACCTCCAAAGCCAGAGTCTTCTTCACCTTGGCCACATCGGCTTCCCGCGCAGCCTGCAGCAGGGAGTGACCCTTAAACTCGTCTGAACAGGAGATGGGGACAAAACCAAAACGAATTGTGAGGGGACAGAGTGAATTGGGGGGCCTGACGTGTTCTCATGCAGTCATGCTTCTTACTTACAGCTCAGCCTCTCTTTGAGCTCCGGCGTGGGTGCCATGTCCACAGCGCTCTTTCCGTGGCAGTTGACCAGTGTGGGGTCGGCACCGTGACTCAGGAGCAGGGAACACACCTCAACGCGGTTCTTCGACGCCGCCTCATGCAGAGGGGTGAACTGCCACAGGTCCATGGCATTTACACAGGCGCCGTGCTGTGGATAACAAGAGTGTGCGAGTGTGTTATTGGTGTGTAGTTTGCATGTTCTCCACATCATCTAGCTCATTCAAATTGAAATATACCCTAGATATGAATGTGGGTCACATGACTGCGATAAAACCAAACTAAGAAGACAGAATATTAGATCTGATCATTCGGCTGTGGATTCCCGATCACCCCGTGTTATCCCTTCTGGCTGCCACTGCCGAAAAAACAGCCTTTTAATTGTTCTTTTGATCCTTAAGCAGCATCTTTTAATCTGATACAGAGTCAGAAAGGCAGAGGAAGCTCCATCAGGGGTATTATGGAGACACGCTGAGCTTCTGATTATCTGATACGGACTCTGTCCTCAGGGAACGACGCGTCGTTAGACCGGACACTCTGCCAGCGTCTGATAACGGCACGCCGAGGGGACTCCATGGACTTTGAGTTAGAAAGGAGGGAGGGGTGAAACTGCTGCAAGGAGGTCAAGGCACTGACAGATTACGCTTGGAGGAAGCAGGGAAGCGGTGGCTGGGGAAGCGGTCACTGGGGCAGCAGTGAAGCTGTTAGCGCGAGTCATAAAGTAAACACTGTGGTTAATAAGGTGAAGCAGCATGTTTCTACACTTAATTTACAACTCAATTTATCACTTTACAGGTGCTGGTCCTCAACTTAGAATATCATGAAAAAGTTTATTTCAGTAATTCCTTTCAAAAAGTAAGACTTGTATATTGTATTCCTTTATTGCACACAGACTGGTGTACTTCAAATGTTTATTTCTTTGAATTTTTATGATTATATCCGACAACTAATGAAAATCCCAAATTTAGTATTTTAGAAAATTAGAATATTGTGAAAAGGTTCAATTTTGCAGACCCCTGGTGGCACACTCTAATCAGCTAATGAACTCAAAACTCCAGCAAAGGCCTTTAAAATGCTCTCTCAGTCAGGTTCTTTGGGCTACACAATCATGGGGAAGACCGCTGACTCGACAGTTGTCCAAAGGACAACCATTAACACCTTACACGAGCAGGGCGAGACACAAAAGGTCATTGAGGTGGAAAAAGAGGTGAGCTGTTCACAGAGCTCTGTGTTCAAGCACATTATTAGAGGCAAAGAGAAGGAAAAGATGAGGTGGGAAAAAGTGTACAAGCAATAGTGATAAGCACCCCCTGGAGAGGATTATGAAACAATTGCCATTCAAAAATGTGGAAGAGATTCACAAAGAGTGGACTGCAGCTGGAGTCAGAGCATTAAGCAGCATCACACACAGACATGTGCAAGACATGGCTTTAAGATGCGCATTCCACGTGTTAGTCACTCCTGAACAAGAGACAGCATTAGATGTGTCACACCTGGTCTAAAGACAAAAGTGACTGGACTGCTGCTGAGTGCTCCAAAGTTTTGTTTTCTGATGAAAGTACATTTTACATGTTCTTTGGAATTCAAGCTCCCAGAGTCTGGAGGAAGAGAGGAGAGGCACAGAATCCATGCTGCTTGAGGTCCAGTGTAATGTTTCTACAGTCAGTGGTGGTGTGGGGTGCCATGACACCTGCTGGTATTGCTCCATTGTGTTTTCTGAGATCTGAGGTCAACGCAGTTGTCTACCAAGAAGCTTTAGAGCACTTCCTGCTGCTGACCAACTTTATTAATATGCATATTTCATTTAATGCATCTGAACACCGTGCCAAAGCAACCAGTACCTGCTTTAAGGACCATGGTGCCACTGTTCCTAATTGGCAGCGAACTGGCTTGACCTAGTGCTCACCAAAAATCTATGAAGGATTGTGAAGAGGAAGCTGTGATACACCAAAAATTTCACCCCCATCAGCCCTCTTGAATGTCTTGCACTCTGTGGGTCTGCTTTGTCATTTTAGGAGCGTCCATCATTGATTGGCTAATAATTGGAAAATATCTGACGGCTGTACTTAATTGCCAACCCCTGCTGTACATGTTAATACTATTCATGTTCGTACTTCTCAGTTCTTCAGAAAAAAACATTTTTTGTATTGGTCTTAATATTCTCATTTTCTGAGATTTGTGATTTTCATTAGGTGGCAATTATAATCATCCACATAAAAAAATGGACATTCGAAATATATCAGTCCGTGTGTGGTGAATGTACACTTTTTAAATGGAAACTATAAACTCTGTATCCTCACTGTAAACATTGTTACACACATTCACCTCACTGCTCCACCAATGAGTAAGATGAACTCCTCTTACTACGCCATCTCCACATCTTACCTTCAGGAGCAATTCTGTGACCTCATAATGGCCGTAGCTGCAGGCGTTGTGCAGGGGAACCAGACCACTGTGCAGGAGAAACAACAAACACACCGAAACTGTGACATCATAAAGTCATGATGATTCCAAAATACTTTTAATTTATAATTTCCTTCCTGTTTTAAATCTATAACAGAAGGTTTAATATCTACCCTTTGTCCTTGGCGTGGACGTCAGCACCATGCTGGAGGAGGAGCTGGACGATTCGAACTCGGTTGTATCCCGCTGCCAGGTGCAGAGGAGTGGACTGCAGAGAACAAGACCAAAAAGAACGATTACTGACTAGCAGGGGAACATTATTGTTAAAGGTTGTTTTTTATTTTAGGCATCAAATCATCTATACTTTAATCTTAAGTAACAGCTGGGACCGGAAGACATCCTTGCCAAAACTGTTGGGTTAAAACCATTCCAACTTCTCTGAAAATCAGTGTTTTTTAAAACAAAATGTAAAAACCGATGATGCAAACCCAAACGCAGCATGACGACCCGCCTGAAGATGGAACCAGAGCAAAATGCAGAACATCGTGTGGGACGTGACGAGAATGAAGAAAGACTGTCACCGCAAGAAACTACAAAGACACGACGCACAGGCTGTGTACGTGACGTGACGCTGGCTCACAACTCCAGCACTCGGCGCATCAGGTAAACGGGGTGAGGACCGGAATTCCAGGACCTGCTGGAATTCAGCAGGGGGAACTTCACGGACGTGTGTTGAACTTCTGGCGGGATCAGGGCACCGCATGTTGTGTGATAACCAGGTTGGCGGTCAGAGTATGACAGCAGATGCCATCCAGCATTCTATCTTTACGGCGAATGTGGTTAACTGCGTCGGCAATAAGGCTGAAAAGCGTGCGCGCAGATCGGCGTGATTGGCGCGTGACGCGAACTTTTCAGCGGACTCCTTTGAGGCACACGGAGTTCGTACAAAGAAACGACAACAAAGAAGCTCTGGAGGACAAGAACTTCAGCAGCGCAGAACTCGAAGTATAGAGTAAGAATAAAAATGGGTATTTTTTTACCCTGGACGCCACCAAGCCGCGAGACTGCGAGGCAGGAACAATGCCGCTGATTCCTGCATCTCCGGCTGTCATTCCCATTCAGAGATGAGAGGCTGTGACCTGTAACCATGCCAACTGTAAGGGAGCTCCCCCACCACCGCCATCCCCATTACTATGCTGTTTCCATGGAGCCGTGCAGACCGGGGCCTCGGGGTCTCTTCATTTCTCTACCTGGTTTCTAATAAATCCCTGGACTCCTAAAGAGCGAGCGCGACCGGCGGAAAACAAGCAGAGGATTTCAGGCCGCGAGGATCGATAAGACATTAGCCGACTCCGCTGGCATCTGGCAACAGAGGGAAAATATACCCCCCCCCCCCTCATCGCTCTCACCTGCCTGCCAAATTACCCCGTGGGGCACGTTTATGCCGTGCGAGTCTCTTCAATAAAGCAGGTGATTTTCCCCGAGTCGTAAGTCTCCCAAATGAGGAAGCTTTCTTTAGTTGTCCTCCAGAAACAGCTCCACACACACACACACACACACACACACACACACACACACACACACACACACACACACACACACACACACAC
>JAOUQT010323193.1:0-13990 GCA_025769995.1 Xyliphius kryptos | reverse complement strand
TATATAATCCTAACATGCCCCTTTTTGGAAAAAAAAATACTGAAAATAATCTTAAAGCATTATTTTATTACATTAATTTAGTTTATGGCAGCTCATTAAAAATGTATGAAAAACATCAATTTTGTGCTTTGTAGGCATCCTGTACACCAAATTTCTAAATGCAGAAACATTTAAAACTAAATTTTTTTTGTAACATGTCCCCTATAAATTTAAACTGTCTATAATTTGTGTGTGTATTATTTATTTTTTTATGCTCCACAAAATTTAGGGCCATAATACTGTTTTTGTGCCATCTAACATGGCTAAATCAAAATGCAATCTAAAGAACATTGTATGTTCAATAACAAAAATCAAACAACTTTGAACTTTAAACTTCATCCTAGTTCTGCTTAACTGAGTTGGAAAATTAAAGTATTTATAATATCAAAGCCTTCAACGGAAAGAGGTCTATACTTTTAAGTGTGAAAGGTTTTCAATGTGTGAAGCTAGAAATATATTCTCTCTAAAAAAAATATCTTGCCTTTTGAATTTTGTGGTAAGTAGGCGACCATATGCAACACTAGGCAGTAAAATTAACTTGCACACTTCAAAATGCACACCAGAGGAATAACATTTATCTAATGCTAAAGGAATAATTGAGAGTCTTAAAATAAGCAGGAAGGCTGAACATGCATTATAAAAATTCCATGTAACTTAAGAAAATTGTATAATATTAAGACACATTTACATTCTTGCAAAAAGTAATGATACCATATCAAAACTAAAAAGGTACCTACTGCTACCTAGCAGGGATATAACAACTTCATTCTTGACAGTGTCCACCTTTTGTGCTTTTTTTGCCTTTGAATATTTTTTTTACCTTACCTAACTTACATACTCTTAAGTTAAAACTTCATGTCTGAGATGATAGAACATTATATTACTCTTCGACTTGAGGGTGTTAAAAGTAGATAATCAGATTATGTTTAACAGATGAGGCTGTTGCAGGGTAATGACATGATCCTTTGCATCTTTATTCCTCATTGTGTAAATGTGTAATAGATATTTGCCACTCCTGGTAATACAAAGATGTATGTGAATCAGCTTATATTTGTTTTAGTTTTTTGTGTGTGAGGAGGATTGTTGGGGAGGTTTATTTTAAAAACCAAAACAAGTATTTTCACAAACTGTGACTGAATTTACTTTCTAATCCACATTGTTGTATATTTTTGTTCTAATTTCACCAGAGTTAGGCATGATTGTAATCCTTTCCGCACTTGTGGTGCTCTACTTCCCTTCTCGGCCGCCCTTGCCACCCAGTGTTGCCGCAGCAAGCCAGCGCCTCAGCTACAGAAGCAGCATTTGCCGTTTATTGAGGTAAAACTTTTACAAAGTACTTTTAAATTAAATGACTTGTATAACTTGGTCCAGCTGTTTTTAGCAAATCATCATCAAAGTGGAAAATTATGCTTCACATTTATTTGTAAATTATTATTTCACTATTTAAATACTTGGTTTGTATACAGTACCAGTCAAAAGTTTGGGAAACCTCCTCCTTTCTCTATTGTTTTTCTCCCTTTACCATAGAGATGGACTTTGTAGTTTTACAATAACAGACATATAGTACATCTGTTTTATCCTTTTTCGATGCCAGTGGATTTGTAGTGGGATGCCTCATCGTCTAAAATACAGTAGGTTCACTGGTCTGGTACATGCTGTGTTTGTGTCTATATATACATGTGCTGGTCATAAATTAGAAAATCATGAAAAAGTGAAACTTGTATATTATATTTATTCATTACAAACAAATGTTTTTGATAACTGACAACTAATGAAAATCCCAAATTCAGTACCTCAGAAAATTTGAATGTTTTGAAGAGGTTCAATATTAAGGAGTCCTGGTGCCCCACTCTAATCAGCTAATTAATAATTAACACCTGCTAAGGCCTTTATAATGGTCTTTCAGTATAGTTCTGAAGGCTATAAAATCTCGGGGAGAGCTGCTGACACAAAAAGTCATTGCTAAAGAGGCTGGCTGTCCACAGACCTCTGTATCCAAGCACATTAATAGAGAGGCAAAGTAAAGGAAAAAATGTGATCGAAAAGGTGTACAAGCAATAGACATAAATGCATGCTGAAAAGAATTGTGAAACAAAACTGATTCAAAAATGTGGGGGAGATTCACAAAGAGGGGACTGCAGCTGAAATCAGTGCTTCAAGAACCTTTTCAAGCCACTCTTGAACAAGAGACCATGTCAGAAGCGTCTTGCCTGGGCTAAAGACAAAAATGATTGAACTGCCGCTGAGTGGTCCTATGTTATCTGTTGAAAGTACATTTGGCATTTCCTTTGGAAATCAAGGTCTCAAAGTCTAGAGGAAGGTACAGAATCTATGTTCCTTGAGCTTCAGTATAAAGTTTCCATAGTCAATGATGGTTTGGGGTGCCATGTCATCTGCTGGTGTTGGTGCCTTGTGGTTTTTGATGTCCAAGGTAAACGCAGCTCCAGGAAGTTGCTGCTGACCAACTTTATAAAGATGCAGATTTCATTTTCCAACAGGACTTGGCACCTACACACAGTGCCAAAGCTACCAGTACCTGGTTTAAAGACCACATCTGTATCTATTAAGAAATAATACCCTGTTAATTGGTCAGCAAACTTGCCTGACCTAAACACAATAGAAAATCTGTGATATTGTGAAGAGGAAGATGCGATACGACAGATCCAACAATTACAAAAAGCTGAAGGCCACTATCAGAGAAACCTGGGCTCTCATAACCTCTGAGCAGTGCCACAGACGTATCGACTCAATGCCACGCCTCATTGCTGCAGTAATCCAGGCTAAAGGAGCCCCAACTAAATATTGAGTGCTGTACTCATACTTTTGATGGTCATATTTTCAAAAAAATTTATTTTTATTTTTATAAGTATTCTAAATTTGGGATTTTCATTAGTTGTCAGTTATCATCAAATTTCATCAAATAAATGTGAAATTTCAGTCTGTGTGTACTGAATACAATATACAAGTTTCACTTTTTAAATGGAATTACTGAAATAAATTAACTTTTTATGATCATCTAATTTTATGACCAGCACCTGTGTGTGTATCTGTATATAAATGTGTATATATTTGTATATGCCCCAGAGACTTGTAATAGTTTTTACTGATAATTAATATTTAGCAAATGGCCTGGCAACAAATATTTTCATTACATAAATAACAAAAACAAAATTAAAGTTTACTCTCTTCTCATAAGCCAATTATAAAAACTTTTGCATGCTTTGCCTTGTATTGTTCCCTATTAACAAGTTAAGTTAAATCCTGTGTACAGATTTTAAAATGTTATTATAGAGCAGGGAAAACATTTTAAGCAAGAACTGGAAGGATTCATACCATGTTCTTGTACAATGCACATTAGACTAAAGAACATGGGGTGGGGGGTGGGGTTGATCTGGGGATAAGGGACAGTCTTCGTGATTGGGGTCTTGTTTAGCCACTTTCCATCTGCTCCAGTTATTTGATGCACATTAAAGTCATAGCTCCATCCCCTTAGATTAATTAGCAATTCTTAAACTTGGAATGCACTTTCACTGTGTGAAAAATAGAGCATCCTTCTGAGTAGTTTCTGGCCGTTGATGTTTGTCAACTTTAGTCTGACTCTGGTGTATGTAATGTCCAAGAGGATTATCTGGTTTTTGGTTATGTCTACCAATTACAGTGTCAGTATCTCAGTTTACAGGTCAGAGGCGATCAGGCTTAGTCTTATGGGTGTTTACTTTGGAAATGTTGAAATGAGTTAACACCTCATACCTAAAAAGAGATGGGGATCCTGGATCCTCTTTTTTAAAATGCCAGCAGTTGAGTCACATCAGCATCACAAACTTGACTGAATATGAAAACACTTTATCAAGCTGAACCATATCCACCAGGACCTGTACTGAATAACGTAGCCAAATTATGCTGACTTTTGCGTACCAATATTAAAAATTTAAAAACACCACAATATTATAAATTATTTTAAAGTGTCTGATTAGAAATGAGAGAATTTGAGTTTAGTAACATGGTGAAAATTCTTATTTTAGCTTGGTAATCTGTTTAGCATTGCATTCTTTGTTGTTTTTTTTAATTGAAGCATTGCATTTTATTGTAACTTTCATTTATTAAAATTATTCAGAGAAAATAATAACTTTTTTACTAGAAATATTGGCTTTCTTACTAGGCTTAGCATAAATTAGCATCTTTTAATTTAAATGAAAATATTTAAAAATTTGCCTTTCAATGTTTTCTTAAAAGCATGATGTCTTGCTGATATATTGTGTAACGGTTTTTAAATAGCAAAATAAAAGTAAAGACCCTCAGCTCAAATGTTTGTAAACATTGTGAAATTGTAGTTATTTTTTTCAAAGAATCAACTGAAATTGTGCTGCACACACACAAGTGTCTTCTTATAATCTTTTAATTACAGTTTGTTACGTTGTGGAGCTTTTTTTGGTTTGTTCACCTCCTATGCAGAGCATAAGTAAAAATTTGTCATCGAATCAGCTACATAAGACTATTTAGCCGGTCATGGTGTGTAGTCATACGAGCTCCTGGTCACCAGATAAGCAGTGTTTTAAAAATAATACATAAAACTAGGACCTTGAAATTCATCTTATTGCACTATTTAGTTTGGTAAATTTAATTGGGTAATTTATTATTTTTTTTAATGTTTTTTTTCACACAAAGTTTCTTATTCTGAATGTACTGGGCCCTCTGTCTTTAAATGCTATTTTTTTAGCACCCCAAGCACCACTTTTCGGAGGAGCTAGTTTATAACCGTTGACCATTACAGTTAATAAGGTTAGGTTTTCTTATTAAAACGTCTTCTTATTTTGTCCTCCTGAGTCATTCAGTTCCAGCAAGGCTCACCATGTCAAAATGACAGTCTTGGCTTTGTAGCCATATCAAAATATTTTAGAAGCAAAGCTTATGCTGTTATCTAAATAATAACACAAAAAAGGCCTCACAATTGATTTTCCAGCTGATAGAATCTTAATGAAATGGGTGCAACTAGAAGAGAAGGTGCTCAATCAAAACTGCTTTACTTCACCAAGGTCATTTTACAGATTGTTTCTGCTTCGCAATCATCTAACTGTGCCATGGCTTTCTGTGGATAAATATGCAGTAATTCTAAGAAGAGTTTGTGTTGATTACCTAATATTTGATTTGAATTTGACTTCCATAGGATACATTCTCGATCTGTACTGACCTGACATTAGTGTTCATCTATAAATGCTGCAGATCCAAATCTAGTTTTGCATTTATTAGTTGAGTTTCTGTCATTTAATTATTTCACATCATCGTAGGATTTTGGGATTTAAGGCAGTGACATGTATTAAATGTATTACTACTTCTGTTCGCACAATAATGGATTTGATACATTGTTGTGGGTGCTTCATTTGCCCAAAATACCACCAGTTGGGATTTAGCCATATTGCATTTTGCCAATTTAACTGAACTAGAGGTTAAGAGGAACAGTATTCATTCTGAGCATTCAGTATGTTACTAATCACCACACTGTAACCTTTAGAGAAATAAACCTTCCCACTGTCTGACAGGGTAACAGCTGTAACTAGCAGAATGATTCTAGATTGAGATTGGTAGTCATCTATATCTTACCATATTAGCTGGAGAGAAGGGATTTCACATAGGGTTTCTTTTGTTATTTCCTAGATAATTCTTTATTGTCAGTTTTCACTACGAGTTACTACTTGCAGCCATGCTTCTGTAAGGAAAAAACATTCATCAAAAGAACGAGTCTGCAAAAGATTTAACAGTGAGTCTTGTTATGGCTGTCAGAGGCTTTATTGATTTATGGGCAGGCTCAACCACTCAGGGAAATCAGGGAGGCTGTATTTGAAGTTGGAGGACAGTGGGTGAGCTTGGCTGATGATTATAATTGGTGCAGGAGTGATTGGAGTACTGCCAGAGACCCACAAAGGTGAGAAGGGCTCATTCAGTAACCTCTAGAGTCTGGCTTTTCTGCACTAATGCAATGACCAAAGATTTTCATAGAAATGCTAATAAACAACAGAAATATGTAACTAGGGATCTCTGTGTCTGCTCAGATTTATCAGGTTATCATGGGGGTGAAATGTTAGTGGTCTCCTTTTAAGAGCATTGTTGATGTTTGATGGTTGTGATGGCTAATGACAAAATGATTTGTAATGATTTGCTGTTTATTTGAAATCTGGATTTCCAGTTACGTTACGTTACATTACATTTAGTCATTTATCAGACGCTTTTATCCAAAGCGACTTACAAATGAAAACACCACAAGTTAGTAGTTTAGGAAAAAACAGCTTAAATGTATTACCATCAACCCTGCGCATTACTTGATCTGGCTTTTTTAATATTATTGTTTTTATATATGAATAGCAAGTGTCTGTGGAAGAGGTGTGTTTTCAGAAGTTTCTTTAAAATGTTGAGTGAGTCAGCCTTACGGATAGTGTTGGGAAGATCGTTCCATCGTTTAGCAGTAGTGAATGAAATGGAGTGAGAATTTTGCGCCTCGGGGAGTTGCAATCACCGGGCGACATTCATCATTGAAGCACAGTAAACGAGTCAGAGTTTATTTAGTAAAGATAAATTGAAGGTAAGAGGGGGCAGATCCAGAGACTGTCCTGTAGGTCAGAGTCAGTACCTTGGTCTGAATGCGAGGAGCTACAGCAAGCCAATGGAGAGAAACCAATTTTAGAGGCCTGATTGCTGAAATTGGGAGACTGGCAAGCAGATCATTGCAATTGTCAACCTGGCCAGTAGCCTGTTCTGTTAGGAAATGTCTGATTTTCCTGATGTTCTACAGAATGAATCTTCAGGAACGGGCAGTATTCGTGACCTGATCTGAAAGTTTACGATTATCAATTGAGAAACCAAGATTACAGACCAAGTCAGTTGGAGAGATTGTGGAGCCATCAATTTTGAGGGTCAGGCCATGATGAATTGAGGGTTTAGCTGGGATTATAAGCAGCTCAGTTTTTGCCAGATTTAATTTAAGATGACAGGCCTTCATCCAAACAGATATGTCGATGAGGCAGGCAGATATGATTTGTGATGATGGGGTCGTCAGGCAAATAAAGCCCAGTGTTATCTGACAGTGTTGACTGTATTGTGCATTTTCTTATCAGTTTCATTCTTCAGTTTTTTTTAATGATGTTGCCCAGCAATGTCCTATATAATGAAAGAGATGTGGTCTAAGTACTGAGCCCTGCGGGACTCCAGTGACATCCTGTTCTGTTCCTCATGAGATATTAAATGATCAATTATTTTTTATCTATATATTTTAATGTTTGATGCTTTATTCAAGAACATTATAGCACCATGGGTTAAAGTTTTCATTCTGAACCAAACGATCAGAAACTTTATGCACGTTTCTTCTGTAGTCTGAGTGAGGCAGCAGTTTTACTTCTGATGATCCTTTGCTTGCTAATGAGCAGCTGGTCACATAATAATTTGCCTTCTGTTATCAGTATTAAAGGAATGGCTTTGGCTTTATTAATTTTTAATCTTCTTATGCGTGTTTTCCGATAAACTGCCTGTGCAAGTCTAAAAACTCCACTCTCTATTAGAACGCCTGTATTAATCATTTTATGTTTATCACAATATGACTTCTTGCAATATGTCCACATGCAGAGATCACACTCTATGACTCTTGTTCAGCATAAGAAATTATTTTTCTTTAGGTTTTTCACCATTTAAAATATAGAATGACAAGGACCGTTCCATTTACAACTTATTAGACATATTTTTCATTCAGTTTTTGTTACGAAACAGTAGTGAGAGGAAGTGGAAATGAGAAAAACTGATAAACCAATGCATAACACAATCAACACTCTTAGATCTACTTCACACCTTGATAAAAGAGCCACACAAGATTCTCTATAACCACACAGTTATTTAGGATTTAAGGCTTTGTAAGCTTTGCAGTCATGTTCAACCAGAAGGCAAAAGTGGCAATAATCCGATCTTATTTCTTGTATCTGAGATCCAAGATAATGTAATTACGAAGAAATGCATATCACATATATGGCAAACCGCCAGATAATAATTCATACAAATTTGAACATTAATCTAATGATTAATATTCTAGTGATTTAAGGATTGATATATAAATGATCTATGAATTATTGTAAAATGAAATCTTTAACTCATTTGTTTAACTTTTAGTTTAATTAACTTTAACTCTGCGGTTCTCAACTTTTTACCTTTGAAAAGCAAAAAAAATGTTCATGACCAAAATCCTGACAAAAAACATTCATTCATTCATTATCTTCTGCTTAATCCTGTACTAGGGTCACAGTGGGGTCCCCCCATGCCCATTCAGAGAAGAATGTCTCGGGCTCTGGGCAAATACAGGGCGCTAATCCATCGCTGAGCACACACTCACACAAACACATACACTATATGGGGCAATTTAGACCTTTCAATTTATTTTTAATCCATATATTTGAATTGTGTGAGGAAACCAGAGAACCTACGCAGACATGGGGAGAACATGAAAACTCCACCCAGATCGCGAAAGTGCTAACCACTAAGCCACCGTGCAGCCCTGACAAAAACAAGCGTCGGTAATTTTCGTTGTTCTTGACTTTTTATTTCAACCACCTTTTGTCACTAAACTTCTTAGTAAATTTCTTAATAGAAATATTAAAATTGCAAACTGCACCAAAGTTTGATCTTTGCAAAAAAAAAAAAAAAGCTATTTGTAACTGTAACTCATCACTGAAATACCGATCCGTTTTGGAATTCTAAACTGTCCGACATGTCTATTGTTAAACAAATACATATACATACATAAATACTGCCAGTCAGACAGACGCCTTCCCCCTCGCGGTCATGCCTCTGTCACACATTTTGAGAAATGCAGAATTAACTCAAGTAAATCCTTTTTAGTTGTCAGTATTGACAGTACGATGGTACAGCAGTTAGTGTTTCCACTTCACAGAGAGAAGGTTTGATTCCCGATTTGGGTAACAGAAGCTTTTTTTTTGAGTCAAGTCTGCATGTCCTCCTTGTGTCTGCAGGTGCTTTTACTCTACTATACTTTTGTTCCTTTACTCTAACATTTTGATGGGTATATTGTTTAGACACTACATTTTCCTACGACTTTATTGCCTATAAACGTTCTTGTTGGGAAGTTGCTCAAACAGTAATTGGACTCAAACAATTAAACTGTTATTACAAGTAAGGTTACTATTTTCCGTCAGTTTTTAATAAAGCGGTTAGTTCCGGTCCTTAAATCTGATTGGCTGAGCTGCTTGTCTAGCCGTGACAGTATCTACAATAACCCACATCTCTGACCGATCCTATAAATGCACGATATAAAAATATATTGCCCTCCTGCTCATGGTAATTTGGTCAATAGATGCCATTATTTGATTGTTCATTTGAAAGAAACCGGAAATTTACTTACGAAAAAAAAACGGACTAGATCATGTCGCAGAAGGCATGTTTATTAGCGTGCTTTCAGTCAACGCATTTCTGAATCAAACTTTGTTTTTCCTATTATAGTGTGTTGGTAACCTTTTTGTAAAAGCAATAAGGTACTCGAGATTGTGCTTTTTTTGTGAATAAACCACAGGAAGTTGTGATAACGTGCACCATGCCTGATAACCCCTCTTGCATGCATGTCCTCTCATGGCTTATTGCTTTATTAAACCATTAAATGTTTTAGTTTAGTTTTGGATTTAGCTCTGTAAATCATATTAAGTTTCTGTGCTGCGTTTCATGTTCATGTCAAAATCCTAATTAATTGATCTTTGTTGTACATCTGGATATCTAGCCGATATCATTCGTTGCATTTGTTGTCCATGTCTTGCAGTCTGTCTTAGAATTCTGTTTAGAATATGTGCAATATTTTGTGTAAGTACAGATTTAAAATGCATTAAGCTCTATGAAATAGAATCCAGTGGTCACAGCACTGACAACTAACTACCTGGTCATTTAAACTTAGTGAAAATTAACATTTGTGATGAACTGCAGAAGACAAAGCATGGTTGCTTTTCAGGTGCTCTGTTATAGTTAACCTCACCCGTCTGCCAGTTCTTCTGTCAGCACAGTATATATGCTGTACTGTCCAGAAATTGTAATCCTGAAACAATAAGTGATTTTTTTTTTCTGTACCCAAACATCTTGGGAGCATCTGTTCTAAATTAGTTTAGTACTGTGCAAAAAAAAAATAAAATAAAATTTAATGCCATATTGTTTGCACATGCCATCCTATAAAATATTTTTTTGAAGAATGTTTAAACAGCCTTAAACATTTTCATTGTACTATATAACACAGTCATGAAAAACATATATGGATTTATATATCAGTGCAAAAACCTTGTCTTAAAATCCGCTAATTACAACCTCTGTTAAAAATTAAAATAAAGCCAATATGCAGAACTTGTCTGGCAAAATATGTACATTTTTCTTGCATCCATATAAATGAAGAGGGCAGGTAACAGCCAGGTACTGTTAATCATATGCCCGTAATTAACTGATAGCAAGTGTAATCATCTCTAAAAAAGCAGATGTTTTGGCAGGCTCCTGGTCTGGCGCATTAAGGTGTGTGTTTATAGTGCCAAGAAAGGAAGACACCAGCAAACCTAAAGAAGCAATTATCCCAGTTCAGCAGACTGGAATGGCATATGTCCAACCTATTTTAGTAAAAAAAAATTTCAGTGACAAAAAAAAAATCACTTAGAAGTTTAAAAAAAAAAAAAAAAAAAACAACAACAAAAAAATACATAAAATCTTTTCAACATGAATGCTCCTGCAACTTTGGATGAACTTGTCCTGAGAAGCAGGTGTGAGGTTTTTTTCTTTCCTGGGTCGGTCCTTGTGTCCACAAAAGTTTTAGCAATTATTAGGACTGACTGACCTTCATTGTTTAAGGTAGTGATGGACACTTGTTGTTGGTTTTTAGTTAGCTGATTGGTTCTCGCCAGAATATGGATTTTAACAGTCGCCTGTGTAGTAACACGACTTATGCACAACAAAACTGACTGTCCCAAGTCTATTGACAAAGCAAGGAATTCCACTAATTAACCCTAATGGGTACACCTGAACACCATTTCAGGTGACTACCTCTTGAAGCTCATTGAGAGAATGCCAAGAGTGTGCAAAGCAGTATTCAGAGCAAAGGGTGGCTATTTTGAAGAAACTAGAATGAAAAACTTTTTTTCAGTTATTTTTCCTTTTTTTGTTAAGTACATAACTCCACATGTGTTCATTCATAGTTTTGATGCCTTCAGTGAGTATCTACACTATGTAAATAGTCGGGAAAATACAGAAAACGCATTAAATAAGAAGGTATGTCCAAACTTTAAATAAACTAGAATATAAAACGGGTTTCAGTGATTTCACCTTTTTTTTGTACATAACTCCACATGTTCGTTCATAGTTTTAATGCCTTCAGTGAGAATGTAAATAGTCGTGAAAATACAGAAAATGCATTGAATGAGATACTGTGTGTGTATATATTTATGATGTTTATATATGATGATGTATATATGATGATGTTTCCTGCAAATGGTTAAAACGTCAAACAAAACAACCCCCACATTATTTAATTATAAGTTTCCTCTATGAACGATAGCACTAGCCACTCTTGGCCACCAGTTACTGATGTTGCTGCTCGAACCACACATAGGAGGTGAGACATATGGAGGGGCTTCTTTATGATTTTAGAAAGAGTTAATAAACCACTGCAGTGTCCCAAAGAGTAAGTATGTCAAATGTTGTGGACAGTGCGGATTTGTATAGGAAACACATAAACACGTTATTTTATTTAAGTATTCTATTTCCAATGGTGTGTAACATTTAAGCACGAAGCCATGTGGTTTGGACACCAGTGTTCCTAACTTTGTGGGAACAGTTTGTGGAAGGTCTTTTTTTGTTGCAGCATGGCCGTGTTGCAGCTCACAAAGCAAGGATCAGATAGGAATAGTTGGGTGAGTTTGGTGTGGCAAAGCTCAACCCTGTTAAAATTATTTAAGAAAAACTTGAATGGAGATTTCAGGCCAAGTCCAGTCATCATGTAGCTTTATTAGTGAGAATAGAGTTCAAATAGAATATCCAAAAAGATGTGTAAACATTTGCCTTTGGCTACATAGTTATTTGTGTATAAGAACCGTGAATTCAGCAGTATTTCCAGTCATGACATGTTTGCAAAAAAACTAGCATAAAGGATAGTGAGTAAAGACTGGATAAGAAATATCAGACTGCAGTGCATCTGTATTGTATTTATTGTGAAGTATGTAGTCATCTGTACACTTGAATGAATACGGTCCAAGCTCGATAAAGGTTTATCAGGAAGACACTATTAAATAAAAGGTTTTTGTTTATTATTGCATATGACCTGTAATTTATAATAACAATCCTTTTTTTGGGAGGGGGTTCATTGTTTTCCTATGAAAAATTAATTGCAAGCAGTTGATATCTGCCCAAGCCAGATGTGCAGAGCTGCTGTTTAATCTGTGCCTGATAAATAATTTCCAAACATAACTTTAATTAGAACTTAGGTGAAGGTTGAATTCTTCTTGTCGAAACTGCAATTAAAGCAGAATTGTAAGGTAATGTGCACAAATTCAGCAATTTAGCACCAAAATGTTTTTTATGCAGATTTAACATCTGAAGTGATCCCACTTGTATTTAAATCTGAAAGCAATAACCTGTGTGATAACTCTCTGTAAGTATTTTTGTCCTCTATATATTTTACTCATTGCAATAATTACAGATTTCATTTATATTGTTTGCAAACTTGCACAGAATTTTCAGTCATGGTGTTTGTATTAATTATTATTAATGATTGATGGGGCGGCATGGTGGCTTAGTGGTTAGCACAATAGCCTCTCAGCACTGGGGATACCCGGTTCGAATCTCTATCTGGGTGGAGTTTGCATGTTCTCCCCATGTCTGTGTGGGTTTCCTTCCACATTCCAAAAACATGAAGGTAAATTGAATGCTCTAAATTGCCCTGTACAGTGTGTGTGGAAGTTTAAGTGAGTGTGTACCCAGCGATGGATTGTCACCTTGTCCTGTGTGTATCTGCCAAGCGCCCGAGACGTTTTCCCCTGGATGGACATGAATTATTGATGGGTGTGTTTTGAATGTAACATACAATAAAGCAATCAGCATTTCACTTGTAGAGCCAGGTGTGGTTTGACTGTCGGATTGTAGTTTTAATGGCCCAATGGTGTGCGATAGCACAATTTTGTGTTGATGTAGAATAACTTTGTTTTGTATTATGTTTATTGTTGATGCTAAAGTCTGCATGTGCACCGCGGTGTGTGTGTGTGTTAGCAAGCGGGTAGTGTACAAACTTATTTTGACAATTCACTGCCAAGATCGCAATGAACATCTGACTGTTGGCGTCTTGTCAGTCAGTGGTACAGTTGTGTTTTTCGGTCTTAAGATAGCAATATGCCAGAAATGTACCTAAACACTCACTTTAAGACCAACATCTCTATCGGCTTGGATATATTTGTAAGCTGTGTTGCTGTATAAATAGTGCAGGTGAAAGTTGAAAAAATGGACTGCTGACTGGTATATGTTTTTCAGTGTTTCAATTATAGTGTTAATGTTCTAAACAAAAACTTTGAAAGAAATTTATGGCGTCAGAAAGGGTCCAAAAGTTTTGAGAACTTAAAAACAGAATTTGTAAGCAATTTTTTGTTGCACTTTTTTTGCTCGCGCTACTTATTTTTTAGCTTGCGCTTCTCATTTTTTCGCCCGCGCTTCTCATTTTTTCGCCCGCGCTTCTTATTTTTTCGCTTGCGCTTCTATCTATCGCCCCCTCGCGTCTAAAAATTTCTCACGTTCTATTTTTGTTTTTAGGACCCATTTTAACAGGTGGGCGAGATCTAGACAGTAATTGGCTGCTCAAGAAAAGTTAGCCCACCCAGCCATGCTACACTATGACAAATTGTGGATTAACATTTTAAAAAGTGGGACTGGAAAATAAAATAATGAAAATTAAAATAGC
>JAOUQT010323175.1:0-24798 GCA_025769995.1 Xyliphius kryptos | reverse complement strand
GTGTGTGTGTGTGTGTGTGTGTGTGTGTGTGTGTGTGTGTGTGTGTGTGTGTGTGTGTGTGTGTGTGTGAATGTGCCAGCGACAGATTTGCGCCCTGTCCTGGGTGTATTTGCCCAACGCCCGAGATGTTCTCCCCTGAATGGGCATGGGGGGAAGTCCTTGACCCTTGTAGAGGATTAATGAGAGAATGAATGAATGAATGAATGAATAAAGCATATTTATATGTGCTTGTAAAAACCTGTCTCTAGTCCTTCATACCCCCCCAAACCTTGCATAGACACACATATAAATCATTAACAATAACTTTCATAAAATTGCAACAGTGTCTAGGAAAATAACATGCATCAAAAATCCTGTTTAAATCCTGATCCTTAAAAAGAATTTAATCTGTACCATTAAGAAGTCCTTTTCTATTTGTACCAAAAGGGATGCAAAAAGTCAATTTCTGTAATAAGTTTCCAATAAAAGAGTTTGAATACGCTGACATAGCATAAGCCTTCTAGAAGGCTCTGAGTTTAATGTTGACCATTTTCAAGGTTTAAATTTAATTTTAAAAGTCAGAGGTTGCCATACAGTATTGGTTCTGCTCAAAACATGAGACACAGCATTTTGTACAAATTAGACACATTACTTTTTGATTATATAAATAATACATTAAAAGAATCCTAATAATATCAAAAACATACATAAATTTTTCTGTGGCATGACATGAAAGATTCTGAATCATTATAAAAGACCTGTTTTCCCTCACAGTCAACAGAAAGGACATATAGTAAAACAAAGTGTGTACATAAACCTGGAGAATAAAAGTATTTAATGATTATATATTTTTTCAGTTTATTTACATTTTTATATTCTTTTTTATAGAATGGCCCTATTATAAACCGTGACTCGGGTCGCTGTCTGGAGGTGGAAATGTGGAAGGATGCAAGTTTCGGGCTGAGACTGGTGATGCAGCGTTGCTCAGGACAAAAGTGGATGATTCGAAACTGGATCAAACACCCAAAACATTGATCAGTTTTAGGAACATAGCAGGAGGATTACATTTAGAACGTCAAAACTTTGACATTAAAACCTGTGGGTGGATTGAACTCTACACTGTTCTGAGCATCTGCCCTCAGTCCGACACCTGTATGGTGTCAAAATCGGAACGTTACCATTAACTTTAAATAAAAAGTCAGCATTTACACAAATATATATAAACATACCGTTTTGATTTTTCACATTTACAAACATCTGAGACAATTCAAAATAAACATCTGAGCAGGAAGCTAAAAGACGTCCTTCATCCTCACTTCATTCTTCCTCTCATCCCTATGTTCGCCCCTGACTGCATGTGGAGTGCCATCACTACATTTGGAAGCCGCTATAACACACACACACACACACACACACACACACACACACACACACACACACACGTTTAAACATAGTGCTTTAAAAACTGCTTATCAGAACCAAGAAACAAAAAGAAGCATGACATTTAAATTTAACCCTTATGCCTTATGGGCATTTTTTTCTGATCAGAATGTGTATTTAGGTCATTTGAATTTGAGTTATTTCAAGTTAGCTTAAGTTGCTAATTCGAGTGATGTCCAGGTACATCATGGAGGGATTTGTACAAAGAACAATATTTTTTTTCCAACAGTGTCGCTCTCTATCCTGTAAGTTACATGCTGTAGTTATTCTTAAATATGAGGTTCTTCTGATTCAGTTAACATAATTTTATATGCCTTAAAGCCACACAATGATTTTATAATTTATTTTATTCAGAAATAAAATGTTCATAATTATATTAAACACTTTTTTTACTTAACTTTATTTGTGACATCACTACATCATTACACTCCTTTTGACATGCAGAATATTAGCTCATGTTTTTGAATTTATATCCAGGTTCTTGGCTTTCCTGTTTAAACAAATTTTATTTGTTTCCTTAATGTTTACTTCCTTAGCGTTAAATACAAAAGGCTGTTAAAATTGAATTGAACTTTAGCCACTAAACTTAGGGTTTGGAGTGATGGAAACACCTCCTTCAGACCTCACCACATTTATTTATGTGTATAATTTGAACCATTAATCTAAATAAATGTTTTTTTAAGATTTGAATTGTCTTGTTTTTATTTAGCCTTTTAAAATTTTAAACTGCGATATAAAAAGGAACCCACTGTCAGTAAATGTTTTATAATATACATTAGTGTCAGGACTCATCCCAATTTGGTGTGTCAATGCATTACAGTTTGAGAGAAAATGGCAAAGTACACATTGGTAATATAAGGACGTTTTAGTAATATTGGACCCTAAATATTTCCTTATGTATTGCGTAGATGCTAGATGTTTAAAAATGTGAGGAGAAACATGAAAAATCACACTTTTATATCACCAAAGCTAATTCATATTATCGATTCGCCCTCGACCAACTTTCTAAGGGTCCAATATTACGAAAGTGTCCTTATACTATGATTGTGTCCTTTATCTCAAAAATCACAGGTTGTAGGGACACAAAATTCTTGGATCCCACAGAATTCCATAGACTGTGTGGTGGCATTATGCTATTTAAATTAGCATAATGCTAATGCAAAAGACCACACATATTTAGAATATAGAAATGACATGTAACAGAAGCCTCACATCTCAAATTTCATGTATTTATGCTCTGCAGTTTGTGACAATATGGCAAAGGACACATTTTAGGACCCTAAATTTTCAGAAGTCACCAAATTGTCCCTATATAACCAATGTGTCCAATGTGTAATTTTCTCGAGAACCTTAAGTCGTAGGAATGCCAACTTCTGTATTTTGACTCAACATGACAGCCTCTACAATGTTCCATTGTCAAAATGTAAAAAGAAATAGGGCCCCAAATCACTGAAGGGCCCCATATTACAAATGTGTCCTTGGCTATTATCTCTGAAACCATAAGTTGTATTGTTGTACATTTTCGGGAAATGTAAGTTGTAGGAGAGCAAAATTCAGTATTTTGTCTTGACATGTTAACAACCATTGTAAACCATTTACCATTGTAAATTGACACTACTCAAAAAAGGGCCCAAAATTACGAAAGCATCCTTTTATTTCATGATTGTGTCCTTGGCTATTTTCTTGAGGACTGTAAGTTGTAGGAACCGTTAAATATGTCATTTTTTCTCTAAGGACAGTCCCTGCAAGGTTCCATTGTCAAATATGCACAAAAAAAAGCCCAATAACACGAGAGCAGCCTTCTATAGCTGAATTGTGTCCTTTGCTATTTTCTTGTAATCGATTCCCTCAGAGGTCAACTTGATAAGTGATACATTCAAAATTAGGTCCCTGAAATAGATGGGGTTAGTTGTGGAGGTTGAAGGTGGGATAAATAAGTAAATTTTAAGATGGGAAAAAAAGACAGAAGGGGGTTTAGTGTTCGTGCGTTGGGAAGGAGAGTGTTTAAAAAATTTTGGAGCAGCTATTTGGGAATAAATTTAGGATTATGGTAAGGTTCAAAATTAGGGTTATGATGAGATTAAGGCTAGGTCTGGGATAGTCATTAGGTTGAAGGTAAATTCAGGGTTATGGTATGGTTAAGGTTCATTTTCAAGGTTTGGTTAAAATGAGGTTAAGTTTAGGGTTATAGTGAGGTTAAAGGTTAAATTAAAGTAAAATTTAAGTTTAAAGTGAAATTAATGTTAACTTTAGAGTTATATGGGAAATGGGATTTACATTTAGGATAATGGACGGCTGGGATTAAGGGTTAGGGTTATAATAAGGTTGAGGTTAAGTCTATGGTTATAGTTAAGGTGAGTTTGAATTTTTGATGTTTGAAGTTATGATGAAGTTTCATCATAGGGGGGTTATGGGGGATGGGTTTTTTGGGAAGGAAAATGTGTCTGAGGTTAGGTTTAAGTGATTGAATTAAAGATTAGTGTAAAATAGAGATTCATTATTTCCACTTAGATTATGGTTAGGAATAAATCATTATGGACCAATTTTATTATGTAAGTAAGTAAGAAGAAGAGAAAAAGAATTTCAGTCAATTGTTTACCTTCATCTTTGAGGCATGGATTAAAAGCTCAGAACATGGAGATCATGTCTCACTTCATAGTCCTCTATCAAAATTTTAAAAAAGAGAGAGAAAAAAAGAAAAGTTAGGGTTATTGTTCAGTAAACGCAATTCTAAAATTCCAAATAAAATCAAATTGAACACATGGGTTTGAATAATACTTCACAACTAGAGAGAGGTATAAGACAAAAAATCTCCATTCTGAACATGCTTAAAGGTTAGATTATATAATATGAACAGGGGGTGACAACAATTTAAAAGATACCTAGAGTAAATCTTCTAATAATATAAAATGTCGTTTTTTAAAAGGAACTATATACATACACACGTGCACATAAAAAGAACATTTCAAACACACACACACCCATACACTCTCTCGTACATATATATGTATATACAGTACACATAAATACATACATACAAAAGGCAAAGATGGAAAAGCCCTTTTCTATAATCCATTGGTACATTTAATTTAATCTCCAAGGGTCTGTGATCATCAATATATGTAACCTTTTTTTTATTTCATTTTTCACCCTGAGGTCCTGGTCACTGTGGAGCCCGATGGAGTTAACTCGTTATTATGTTTAAGAAACCAGTTTGTGATGGTTTGAGCTTTGCAGTGTGGTGCGTCATCCTGCTAGAACGTTAGTGGATGGAACACTGCGGACATAAAGTAATGGGAGTGGTCGGCAGTCCTCAGGTGGGCTGTGGATTAAAACCATGCTCAACTGGTACCACTGATCAATAGTCCTTGACATCACTAGGACGCGGCGTCTTTGGAACAGGAAGTCCTGTGACGTTAAGGACTATATACCAGTGGCACTAACATCCCACATCATGAAAATCATGGACAGGCTTATCCTGGACCAGCTCTGGCACATAGTCCAGCCACTATTAGACCCCCTCCAGTTTGCCTACCTGCCATGCCTAGGAGGATGCCATCATCTACCTACTCGACTGAGTCTACGAGGAGATTGCTGTCTAGGCTGAAGTCTATTATGGACAATGCCTCCCACCCACTTTACCACACATTGGTAAGATACAGGAGCACATACAGTCAAAGACTCATTCCACCCAAAAGCACCACAAAGTGCCACAGTAGGTCATTCCTACCTGTGGCCATCAAACTCTGACAATTATATGTGCAATAGCAATTTCTCAAATTATAAATTTTTTATTGTATTACGTGTAATACAAAAAACACACAATAACACATGATTTAGGGCCAGTTAGGTAACTCAGGCAAAAGTTAGGTCAGGTAGGTATGGTCTGGAAGCTGGAGGTATTATTTTTTACTAGGGCCAGCCTGGTGTGTTTTCATGCAGCCCTCATGCTGTTTATTATTTTAGTTCTGAAAGAATTCCCACCCAGATCTAGTTAGCGGCGGATGTTAAGTGCAAAAAGTGACGCATCCGTTTAAACCTTGGTTTTACGTCTGCCTGTGTTTCATAACCCTAAGTTGTTTATTCACTGACATTAAAGTTTGTTCCTTTTTTTCCCAGATCCTTTTCAGGATTCCCCCGCCCCCCATCATTGTCAGTTAGAGCCAAGGTTTCCTGAACGCTCAGTATTTACTCGGTTTAATACTGAAATAGCCTCGAGCTCCTAGGCACTCCCAATTGACTTGCCACTCTCTCGGTCCGTACTTTCTGATAGTTAGCCGCTTGCATCCTATGCCATCTTTAGTAGTTTTGCCAATTGGTTTTTGGTTTTAGTTTAACTATCTTTTTATTTAATAATTAATACATTTTCCTCATCTTGAGGTACAACACTACACCTCATAACAATCATCATATAATTATATAATAAATCGTACATCACCACTGCATTTGCAATTAATAGTGATTTTATTCTTTAGCAACTTCTACTTCATTCATCTTACAGTATATATGTATATATATATATATAGTATATGGTGTATATACACTGCTCAAAAACAGGGCCCCAAAGGTAAGGGAACACTTAAACAACACAATGTAAGTCCAAGTCAACCACACTTCTGTAAAATCCACTTGTCCAGTTAGGAAGCAACACTGATTGTGAATCAATTTCACTTGCTGTTGTGCAAATGGAACAGACAACATGTAGAAATGAGAGGCACTCATTGTGAGTGTGTGTGAGAGAGAGAGAAAGAGAGAGAGAGACAGAGAGCTGTTACAGACATTTACACAGCGCATCTTTTCAAAACTCCAAAAGTCTTGACAGAAATGACGTTGTGCGATTCACAAGCAAGGTCATGTTTTAATTGTCAGGTGGTATTTAATTAATTAATTCATTATGTTCCACTTATTGCTTTATGAGGGTCGCGCGGGGGTTCCCCATGCCCTTACAGGGGAGAACATCTTGGGCGCTGGGCAGATACACCCCGGACAGGGTGCCAATCTATCGCTGGGTACACACTTACTCACACAGTCACACACACACAAACACACTTTACAGGGCAATTTAGAGCCTTCAATTTACCTTCGTGTTTTTGGAATGTGGGAGGAAACCAGAGAACCCGGAGGAAACCCATGCAGACACAGGGAGAACATGCTCCACCCAGAAAGGGATTCGAACCGGGAATCCCCAGCGCTGAGAGGCGAATGTGCTAACCACTAAGCCACCGTGCCGACCGTAAAAGATTATATATAAAAAATATATATGTATAAATATCTAGTGGATTTCACTCCATTTAAACAGCTCATGTGATTTCTTCACTGCAGCATCTGTTACAGACAAATATACAAAAAAAAAAAGGAGCACTTATCAAATCAGTGAATCACATCAGTTCTTTTCTGTTTCATTCTGAGTGAATGTTCAGTGTTTTTATTTCATCTAACACTGTTCTGTAAGAGGTGGAAACATTGCAAGTGTTGCTGCTGATGATGATTGTTTTGTTTTTTTTAACTGTATTTACCGTTGACAGATGAATCATTTCACTCTTTATTACTGAGAATATTTAAAACACAGTAAAACAGAAAGAGGAGAAACATTTCATTACTTCATCTTCATCATCTTTACAAATTCTGTAAAACAAAAACTTGTCATTAGCTTTGATCAGTTTAAGTCATGAAAAGGTTCTAAATAATCACTGACCCTCACCATGATAGTTTATCCGCCCATCTCTGTCAGTATCTGCTTCGCGAATCATGTCGTTCAGATCTGTGTCTGATAATTTCTCCCCGAGCTTCAGCATTACCACCCGCAGTTCTGTTGCACTGATGTATCCATTTCCATCCTGATCAACAAGAACATGCAAGAGAACATCAGCAACAACCAAAAAACAACCAATTCTTTAAAAAATGTGCTGAACAATAATCAGCCATTTTAAAATTTCTAATAAAATTAATCAGGTAATCACATAATCTCACGACTGCTTTAGATGATGATGAGATTCTCTGTTCCTTCAGTTACACACAGACCTTATCAAAAACTTGAAAGGCACGATGGGTCTCTTGCTCATCTTCTATCTCCTCCATTTTTCTTTTCATCATAATGAGGAACTCTGGGAATTCTAGGGTTCCATTACCTTGTATGAAGAGCGACAGATAGAAAAAGAAGGTTAAGACTTTGTGAAGTTGGGATTTAGGAATTTAGGTTTAATTTACTGTTATTATGGAAGTTACTCACTGTTGGAATCCACTTCACTGATTATGTCATGCAGCTCACTTTCCACAGGGTTCTGTCCAAGAGAAGTCATCACAGTTCTCAGTTCTGTGGTAGTGATGGTGCCATCTCCATCTTTGTCAAATAATGTGAATGCTTCTTTAATCTCTATAAAACACAAACACCATCAAACTTCATTTATAAAGACCATCACAATTCAAACACAATGTAAACGTAGTGCAGGCTCTTACCATTGAGCTGCTCTTCAGACAGTTGGTCAATCTACAATATAATAACTGTGATGAGAAACCTCCCTTTATTTCAGCTCCAGTGAACAGATTGAATGAGTTATTTTCTCTGTCTTTATTGTGGTAGTAAACTATTAGTATATTAGTATATTATTATAGGTCCTGTATTATTTACTTTAAAATGTGAAAGCTGATTATTCTAAGCAAGTTTAGTTCTAATTAGAAGAAAAATGGAATAAAACCTGTTTTCGTTCTCTGTGAATGTGTTTCAATAACTGTTGGAATGCTACCTGTAGATTATAAGGAAGATTAATGGGATCACCTGACCTTTAGGTCATGCATTGGAACCCTGGTGAGATTTGACACCAGTGGTTTGGACTCGGTTGTCCATTCTTCCTCCTGCTTTATCTCCTGCTTATCGTATGCCTCCATCCTTTTGTTCACAGTTGTCTTTGACTTCTCTTCCCTGCACATCCCCAGCTTTTCCTCATTCTTTTTTTCCTTGTTACCACTAGGTCCCATGCTGCTCATCAGTTGATGCTGGATAGTACCGAGACGATGGGCAGTGAAAGCACAATTTCGGCGTAGCTGGGAGATTTCAGCGTGAATCCCCTGCAGTTCAAGGCTAAGGTTTCTGACCTCTTTGAGAAGATGAGCTGAGCTGAGCTCCATTGATCTCTTCATTATCTTGTGTTGCTCCATCAGCTGTGCACAGAAACCCTTCTGCTGCTCCAGCAATTCCAACACCCATCCTATATTCACCACATCTTGCCTACCGGACCCAAACCCGCGCTGCGGCACCATCACGGTCCAGCTGTTCTCGCAACTCGCAACTGAGAGACTGGCTCATCTTGGTACGACCTATGTGATGTCTGATATTCATCATGTCTCTGTTAACACCGTCCTAAAGTTACAGACACCAGATCATTTCACTGATTAAATGACAATGGAAGCTCCATCCTGTTTACGGCACAAAACAAACTATTCTTATTGTGCCATTATTTTGTGTATGTGCCATCTTGATTTGTCTTATATTAATACTTGTCTTATATCTAATGTCCTCATTTTCTGTACATCTGTACAGAATCAAATAGTGTTGAACTGTAAAGATTCCACCATCTATGCTGAAATGACATAAGTGGGTCATGTTGGGGTTACAGTCTTTATTTATTTAACAGCAGAACATACTGCATTTCTCTTATGTGTACCACAAGTTACACTGACCATTAAACCAATGTTATTACATACTATCTGATGGTTGTTAAATCAGAAGGACATGATGGATAAAGAGATAGTTATTTGAAACAACACAAGAAATTGTACTTACTAAAAAAAAGTTCACTAAAATTCATATTTTTGAGTAATGTTGCTTTAATCCATAAAAAAAACAGGAGTACCTTTTACTATGCCTACGATAAGAAATTAAATTGTTTTCTATTTTTTTTACTGTATACACCGTACATGAATCTGCTTCAAATAAAAATTTTAATTATTACAGAAATATAACAATAGATTTGTTTCCGTGATTTAAGGTCACTTTGGATAAACGTGTCAGCTAAATGACCTAAGCTATATAAAAGCCTCTTGGGAAAGTTGGGCCAATCGACAGCCAAGGTACCGCTGAGTCTTTTTTGGATTTAAAAAGGTAGTTTTCCAATTAGGTCTATAAATTTAATGTATATTTTCAGTCACATTCTTGTTACAACAAAGTTTCCTTATTGTTTATTTTGAAATAAATGATCGTTGTTTATGCAATTTTTACATACTGCATGATTAAGAAATGTATTTAATTAGGAAAAGTAATAAATGATCCAATTGTTTTCTAACTCTAATTTAGGATTATTTAAATTTAAACTGAAAATGGAAAATGATAGGCAGGCACAAGACATTCAAGAGGGCTGATGTGGGTGAAATTTGTGGACTGACCATTAGGGGTGCTATTAATAAAAAACAAACGAAAATATTAAAAATAAAATTTCCACTTGTTGTTGTTAGCTGTCGAAATGCTCTTTTAAATAGCTCTTGACATGTGGCAGGGACTTTTGTTTTATATATACTTCTTTTCCGTTTGTCCCTGTTTTTGATACTTTTACATTATGCATGCCGGTTGCTATAATTCTGCATTTCCTGTTTTTTTTTTTTGTAATAAACGCTATATTCTCCTACCTGGTGTCAGTACTCCATCTCCTTTCCTACACACTTTCAATGCTCCCACCAATTCCTCTGAGTACTAAAACCTATTCCTTATCACCCATCATTAGAGTCAGTCATCACCTGTTTTCATTTTCCTATTTATAGGCTCTTCCTCTGTATCACTGTGTTGGAGTTTCTCTCAAGCAGGATTGTTGTGCAGTTTTTTTGTTCTCCTGTGCGTGGTTCTTTTCTTTGTTTATTCAAGTTCAGTCCTTTTGGTTCCTGGTCTCTGTTACAGTGTCTTCTACTTTGGCCTCCTACTACTCTGCCAACCGTTTGATTTTGCTTTATGTTTTGGCCATATTTAGTTTTTTGCAGCGCTGTGTTACGCTCTGCGCGTCGGGAACGATACGGGAGCTCGCCGCGTCGAGCCGTGAAGGTGCAGGTTGCCAGGTGAGGGTTTTCAAGGCGTTTATTAGAGGCGTGTGGCCAAAACTCACAAAAAGGCAAATCAGACACGCAGAAATACAAAAACAACAACCAAGGACAGGAATACACGGGAACCGAGAGATTAAATAACAAAAGTCCCTATCACATGAAACAATTACCAATCACAAAAAATAACAGTTAACTAAATCAGACACAAAGGGAAGTTAATTGACTGAAATAACCAAATAAAAGGTAAGAAGCGCCGAGCGCTTCTTACACGTATATCCCCGTCTCATTTTTTATTTATTTATTAATTTTTTTTTTGCTTGAACACCCAATGAATTCCTGCCTGTTAAGGTTATCCTGCGGTTGATACAATTTCAATTGATCGCAAAAAACTTTGCTCCATCAAAAAAAGGAAAGGTATGAGCTTACCAATTTTATAATGTTTTCTGGGTATTTTTAATGCTAGTTGATGTGTGTGTGTGTGTGTGTGTGTGTGTGTGTGTGTGTGTGTGGTCTTGTGATGTCTGGTTAGTGAAGGCTGCAGGGGTTATTCTGGAATAGTTGTACACTGGCACGTCAAAGCTTCTTGTGACTGACAATGTTTACATTTATTGTGAAAGCTGCGCTAGCACAAATTGCATTATCAATTTTATAAACTAACGCTAATAAAAACACCTGTGTGCTTTCACCTCGTGTCTCTCAAAAGATCAGACGCGGAGTTGATTGTGTAAAATCGCAATTTTTTTTATTCAGCATCCACCGTGTATAACTTTGTATGTGACAAACTTTAAAATGATTTGTTCTGCATTTTAATAGAGCAAAAAGGTATGAGAGGGCATGGCATTATTGTGAATAAACCACGGGAAATGGGTATTTTTAGGCACAATGCACAAGCGGAGTACAATTACGCATCTTTCCCTTGAATTATTCACAATAATGCACAACCTCAAGTATTTTATTGATTTTATATAACGATTACACACACTATTTTAAAAAACAAAGTTTGATTCATAAATGCGTTGAAAGCAAAATCGCTAATAAACGCTTCATCTTCCGCTACATAATCCAGTCCGTTTTTCAAAGTAAAGTTAAAAGTGATTGCAAGTAAAATATTTCCAGTTTCTTTAACAATCAAATACTGATATCTAGTGCCCAAATTACAGAACTCTGTTTATTAGAAACTACGGGAAAACAATATTCACTGCTCATAAAAATAAAGGAAACACTTAAACAACACAATATAACTCCAAGTAAATCAAACTTCTGTGAAATTAAACTGTCCACTTAGGAAGCAACTCTGATTGCAAAACAGCAATTTTACATGCTGTTGTGCAAATGAAATAGACAACAGGTGGAAATTATTGGCAATTAGCAGTACATCAGGAGACGTGGAGGAGGCCGAAGGAGGGCAACAACCCAGCAGCTGGAACATTACCTCTTCCTGTTCAAGAAGGAACAGGAAGATCACTGCCAGAGCCCTGCAAAATGACCACAGGCATGCCACAAATGTGCATATGTCTGCATAAACGGTTAGGAAGCGACACCATGAGGACAGTATGAGGGCCAGATGTCCACAGATGGGGCTTGTGTGTGGCATTTTTCGGAGAACACCAGGATTGGCAAATTCGCCACTGGTGCCCTGTGCTCTTTACAGGTCAAAGCAGAATCACACTGAGTACATGTGACAGATGTGACAAAGTCTGAAGACACCGTGGAGAGCGATCTGTTGCCTGAAACATCCTTTAGCATGACCGCTTTGGCAGCGGGTCAGTAATGGAGTGGGGTGGCATTTCTTTGGAGGGCCTCACAGCCCTCCATGTGCTCACCAGAGGTAGCCTGACTGACATTAGGTATCGAGATGAGATCATATGCTGTGAGACCAAGATGAAGGCATTGAAGCTATGGACTGGCCCGTTCCCCAGACCTGAATCCGATTGCCCACATCTGGGACATCATGTCTCGCTCCATCCACCAAGCCATGTTGCAACTACAGACTGTCCTGGAGTTGGCAGATGCCTTAGTTCAGGTCTGTGAAGAGATCTTATAGGAGACCATCCGCCACCTCATTTGGAGCATGCTTAGGTATTAGAGTAATATCATACAGGCTCGCGGAGGCCACACACTGAGCCACACACATACTGAGCCTCATTTTGACTTGTTTTAAGGACATTACATCAAAGTTGGATCAGCCTGTAGTGCATTTTTTTCACTTTATTTTCCAAATCCAGGCCTCAATTGGTTAAGAAATTTGATTTCCCTTGATGATTTTTATGTGATTTTGTTGCCAGCACATTCAACTTTGTACAGAACAAAGTATTCAATGAGAATATTTTATTCATTTAGATCAAGGATATGTTATTTCAGTGTTTTGAGTATTTTCTTAAGCAGTGTATAGATATAATTATGTGTATGAAATCAGGACACTGCAGAAATATTTTAGTGTTAGTAGACATGTTAGTACATACATAAATATGCAATACAATTAAAATCTTTATTTTAGTCTTTATTAACATCTCGATTCATTTCTTCAAAATAATTTGACACGAGATTCAAAGAGTAGTTCATTGTTTTCACATTTTGAGCTTCTTAGTTTAACAATAGTTATCTTAAATGTTTTAAACTTTGAAATGAAATAAAAAAGCTAAGTCATCCCACCTGTTGTTTAATATCAGACATTATCTAGCATTGACGCACTTTATCACCAATTAATTATTCGTGTATTTGTGGTTATGTAGCTACACCATAGGGTCCAAGACCATCAGTTTTAAATATATAAACACTGTAGATGTAGTTATTACGATGTGTAAAAGCATAATTACACAATTTACTCCCCTTTAAGCTTTTGATCAGATTCAGAAGTGTATCTTCATCAGCCACTTTTTACACAACCCTCACAAAATCTTGATATAGAACCTAATTATAAATCTTTTTTGGGGGGGGGGCTAAGCCAAACCCAACATGCCTCCAAATTAATGCATGGAACAATGTTTAATTTTCCACTCAAAAAGTGTTTTTTACAGTTTGAAGCATGTGTATATTTACTATTGCTTCTTCTCTTCCGAAAAAAAAACAATCTGATAATTATATCATTTAAACAGGGGTACACAACGTTTACTACTGTTTACATTCTGTATACAAGTATTTACTTAATCTTTAAGATTTCTGATTAAACTCTACGGAGTTTCAGATAATCTGAGTTGTATAAGATGTTGAACCCTGTGATGTATGTGTCTTTAAAACCTTTAAAACCAATCAACTAAGAACCCTGAAGCAGAAAGTGTTGCACAGCATGCAGTGTTTGGTAAGAGCAGCTTCACTTTTGAACATACTCCAATCCAACCAATTAAGAAAATTGAGTAAAAGGGTAAAGAAAGCCATATTGCTTGTTCAGTTTATTATGAAATGGGAAGAAAGCATGCGTGTGCGTTAGTGCTCATTATAACTCTGTGTGGAGAAGAATCATTTGGTTTTAGCTTTGACATTTCTCCCAAAGGCACACACACAATCATCCATTAACCGTTCTACAGAGAGTCTGAGCTCCTACACAGACGACTCTGTCTTATCATGCACGGAACACATTGCATGCTCCTTTGTCAGCTAGGGATTAAATAAATAAAAAAAAAAAACATTTAAGGACACATGGTCAAAAAGTACTAATAAATAAGTCCTTAGCCTTTTACGATGGCGATGTTGTTGTAGAGCTGCTCTATTTCTTGTTTAAAGTATTCTTTAAGCTCTGGCCTCTTTGCTTTAAATGTGGGGGTCAGTAATCCATTCTCTATGGAAAACAACTCATCATGAATATAGACATCTTTCACCTGAATGGGGGTAAAAAAAAACACTGACATTAAAAATGTTAACACGAAACAGAGATAAAATATAGATAGAAATGTGTATGTCAGACATACCGTTTACATTTCATAGTTTTTACAGAAATTCTGGCTGTAGTGTTTTGTAATGATACACTAAATCAGCGCTGTATTGTTGACAGTGGTACTTTATGTACATAAACTTTAATGAATCTATAGTCTTGTAAGAGTTAATACAACAGCATTTTGATCATGCTCTAACCTTTTCAGTCGGCCTGGTATCTAATTTCTAATAACCGTCTGAAAACCCCAATCATTTTATATTCTTATATTGATTAACGCTAATTTTACACTCACCTGTTCGAAGGAGTGGAGGCCGCTGGCTTTACCCAAACGCACCATGTCATCCATGATGGCTTTCTTTATTTCCTTTAACATATGTGAAGCATCATTAGTGATATATTAAACAGTTTGGTTTAGAAGCTTTGGTCTGTATTACACTGAACTCACCACATTTTTACACAGCTCATTGTAACATCCATGAAAGCCCTTTTTCTGAGCCCATGAGGGCATGACCTCAGGATCCGGAACCACAATTCCAACCAGACACGACTGTTCAGGAACCGATCAAAATCATGTGAAAAGAACAGTTCATACATACTACTAAAAAAAGATGAGTTCATTCAGCGGTTCTAATTAGGACCCAGGGCTAAATAAGTAAAAGCAAAACAACAACCTTAACTGTACACCAGTCCAATGTACCAAAGACAGATTAACACACTTTCACTGTGACTTACACAATTTAGCTTTTTGAAGAAATCTTCAGTTCAACTGGCATGCTACATTTTGGTTAAATTCAGTGATAAAGGGATCTGCTTTGCTTGCACGTGCCCAGAGCATTGGCAGCCCTGTACATAGCACCCAGAAACAATTGGGGTTCGGTTCCAGCGCAAGTCTGCCATAGAACTTGGTGGGACCATGAATCGAACCGGGGACCTTTAGTTCACAAGGTTGGTACCTTAACCACAAACCTATGACGGCCTCATAATATTTGAAAATATTTTCATAAATCAAAATAAATACATTTTACTAGCCTTTTTCCTGTTATAGTTAGAATCTAAAATAAAAATAAATATATCATTCACTATCTCCAACTAATAAAACTATTAAAATATTTAATAAAAAACTATATTTCAAAAAGAGTTATACGTCTTCGGTTCACAATATAACATGATGAACAGGGACTCCTCTAGTGTCTCTGCGTGTGTGACAGCGCTGCTTGATAAATGGGTGGGTAAGGGCCCCACCATGCCGAGCCTAGTCACATCAACAAAAGTTTTTAAGTTAATAAAGCTATATAACTTATAGGGAAGGTTTGTTTTTATTCCAGGACTCCACAAAATGTTTTGCAGAAAAATGGAAGCATTCGCAGCTGCAAAACATTCTAAATGTCCCTGGTTTTAAAATGGACATCTGAAAATCTCATATTATAGGTTTAATGTTTTGTTAATGTTAATGTCCACATATTCAAAATCTATGCTCGTGTAAAATCAGCTGAGGATGTACATGTGGAAAATGATGTACTGACCTGCAGGCTGTCTCCATGAATGTAGAGCTGAGATACAGGCTCACTGCGAATATAGATATTCTCGATCTTCTCAGGTGATATATACTCCCCCTGCGCCAACTTAAAGATGTGCTTTTTCCTGTCTATGATCTTTAATGTACCGTTCTAACAAAAGAGGAGAATTGGGTTTCAAAAAAGTGACCATTCACATGCACTAAAGTCTTTAAATACAGATAATATCGTAGACAAAAAACTCTTTAAAATAACGAGCAGAATTCCTCTAGTGAAAATTGCAGGAGAACACCGAATAAATGCATTTTAACTTATCTTAAAAGATCTTCAGGGTAACGAATGATGTAAACTTACCGCTAACCATTTACCAATATCTCCTGTGTGAAGCCATCCGTCTAAATCTAGAGCCTCACTGGTCTTTATTGGGTCCTTTAGGTACCCCTTAAAAACATTGGGACCCTTTACACACACCTGAACAGAAAGAACAGTGTGTGTGAATTGTGTTTAAATTACTTTAAAGTAATTAGTTTTTTGGATATTGTGTCTTTACTTTACCTCTCCTTCTCCATTTACACTGAAGTAGTTCTTTTCTGGAACATCTACCAGTTTAATAAGGTTACAGGGTAATGGTGCACCCACATGACCTATCAATGCCACAATCAATATTATTAATTGAAAAAAAAAAAGCTTTGCCAATACTGTTGCTTATGTAAAAAAAATACACATTTTAACTTTGTAACCAGCATAATAAATCCAAATTTTTACAATCTTTCAAGTCTTCCACATCATAGTCTGCTTAGTTTTCGGTAATTATATTGGTTGCTGTTTCAGCGTCACCACAGACCTCTATAGGATTATAATAAACAAATACATCACCGTTTACATGCCACAGCTGATGTTTTTAAGACTGATTGCTATTTGACAGTTTGACATCGTTTAGTGCATTAAATCTTTTTAAATGATATTAAATTGCAAAACATAATATTACATTTACATTTAGTCATTTAGACTCTTTTACCCAAACCAACTTACAAATGAGAGAGCAAAACATGGGTAGTGCTCATTTAAGTTTAAGTATGTATAACAAAGACTTTCACATAATACTGTGGGCATTAGGCCTAAATTATTAAAAGTATTGTGTGTATCATCTTTCATCATAATGAGTGCACAGGTTTACCTGATGTCCAGTCTCCTGGGGTGGTGTAGGTGCAGCCCGCTGTACACTCTGTTTGTCCATATGCTTCATACACCTGCAATTGCATGCACATTCATTCAGAGACATTTTTCTGCCATGTACATCAATGTTGTTGTAAATATCTGTATGTAATTCTTAACAGAATTTGTAAAAACTATTTGCTCTGCATTAGTAAAGTTTTTGTTTTGTTAAAAAATAACGGATGCTTTCACAGTTTATATTATTAAATGCATGCAAAATGCTTAAGCTCCTTTCTTGATATTCTGAATGGATTTTTCTACTTTCTGCCCGATCAGAACATACTAACAGCACACACTGAATGAAAAAGAGAATGCTTGCTTTTACCTGACACCCGAGAGCTGCTCGCAGGAAGCTGAGTACACTGGGGGACGTGGGTGCAGCACCAGTTATAATCATACGAAGCCTTCCTCCTAAACTCACCTGCAACAGAATTTAAGTCCCGACACTGTAACACGTGCAACACTGTAATCCGTTCATAACGTAATGTCTGTGAAATGCCAGCTGTGTCATTTTTTATAAATTAGCAGTTAACATCTGTAACAGTTTTGATGAGCCAAATATTTGATGTAAAAACTTGAGATAAAAACATGTTTTTATTTTACAGCACAGTATTGTTAGGAAGGATGCAACAAAGTAAAATTTCAGTAACAGAAGTTGCCATTCTTGCTTATAATTGGATTTGGATTTTGAGTGTAATAACTCTTAACTGTAGTGACGGGCCGTCATGGCCTTCAAGGGGTTCTCTGAAAGCCTAAAAATATTTAATCTCTGTAATGAGAAGGGGTGCGGTCTAATAACATCAACCCCCTATATAAGGTGTGCTTAAATATTAGGCAACTTCCTTTCCTTAGGCAAAATGGGTCAAAAGAGAGATTTGATGGATTCTGAAAAGTAAAAAAAAAATTGTGAGTTGTCTTGCAGAGGGATGCAACAGTCTTAAAATTGCCAAACTTTCGAAGTGTGATCACCGAACAATAAACAAAACAACATAAACAAAAAAACATAAACATAAAATGTCAAGAAAGGGCCAAGAAATATCTTAAGACTGATTTTTTCTAAGGTTTTATGGAATCATGCAATGAGAGTGACTCTTGATGGGCCAGATGGATGGGACGAGGCTGGATCAGTAAAGGGCAGAGAGCTCCACTCCGACTCAGTCGCCAGCAAGGTGGAGGTGGGGTACTGGTATGAGCTGGTATCACCAATGATGAACTTGTGGGACTTTTTGGGGTTAAGGATGGCGTGAAGCTCAACTTCCAGACTGACTGACAGTTTCTTCATCAAGCAGTAGTACAGGAAGAAGTCGGTGTCAAGCAAGAAAAACATGATTTTCCTTAGAAACATCCCTCTATAAGATGCAACATCACATCAGGCGAAGCAGCTGCAGGTGCATTAATTAGCTCTAATAAAAGTCCATTGCCGACAGCACCACTTTCTCCCACAGCGCTGCTGCACCACTGTCACAGCAAGGTATCTGAGATGCAGTGGCTCTTTATACTGCATTTTTGCACAATAAGATGTTTTATATCAATAAAATAGTTATTGACAGGTGGATCTTTACTGAAGGGATGGGTAAAATGCACAGCCCACCACTGAATAAACAGTAACACTTTAAACACTGTAATAATATACCTGATATTGAACACTGCAGCTACAAAAAATGTTACAAAATATTCTCTCGTACATGCACACACCTGAATCTTATGGAAGAAGATCTTATCCCAGATGCTGTTACTGCGGATGATGCCTCTGCTCACCTCAGCTCCTTTTCGTTTAGCAGCAAAGTTTAGAATCCAGCGTTTTACAGGGTTATTGGCCTGACTGAAAATCTGAACAACAGCAGATAGAGCCATTGTTAAAGCAGAAACTTACATATTCAAACACAACTTCTGTGTCCATAGTAAACCCATTACTCCAACCAGTATAACCAATCATGTCTAAACACAGCTTAATCAACAATTACATACAGTATATAATTAATTTAACAAAGCAAATCAAACATGCAATTTTACATTTCATAAATTGTATTATGATTTTTATAAGTTTCTATATTTAAATAGTGGTTCTTTGTCTATGTGCATTTACAAACCACATTTCTAGGATCTGTGCAGTTAAAACTAAAGAAACTAATAAAAATATGTGGATCATATTAACAACATTTAATACCTACACGTTCAATTTGAGGTGGTTTATTTTTACTGCACTTTTTACAACAGTTTTTACAATATTCTCAAACAGTGTATTGAGCCTGAATCCCCAATGAGCAAGCTCAATCTTTTTGAGCGGCCTGGCGGTATCTTAATGATTTCCTATCAAATATTAGTGATTGATAAATGAATGAATGAAATTTCATAGTCTAAGCATCCTAAAAACGAGTAGCCATTTAACATTTAGGTAAAAAAAGCAAACCTAAAACAGGTTTAACTTCATCCATGCATCCCTCCCTCATCTTCCGCTTAATCCTGTACTTGGGTCGAGGTGGGGTTCCCCATGCCCATTCAAGGGAGAATGTTACCTGTTTTGTTTGCCTTTTCAGTAAATTAACTTGGTTCTCCCTCATTTGGTGTTTTCCATTTCATTAGCAAACTGATTGGTTCTTTTGTCACATGACAGGGACTTTTGCTTTATATAGCTGTTGTTTCCGTTTAGTCCCTGTCCTTTTTGTCACGCATTTCGGTTCCTGGGTTTTCTGTGTTTTTTTCTGTGTTTTCTTTTACTTACCTGGCATCCCTGGCGCTTCTCTATGCCTTGGCGTTCTCACTTTTTGGGTTTCGGGGCGTGACCATGACAGTAGATAACTTATATTAGAGACCAAACTCATATTAGAGCCAGAGTGCTTGCCAGGTGAGCAAATTTTTTTTTGTTTTTTCTCTTTTTTTGGTTGGGTTTTTGTTGGATCGAAAGGATTATCCTATCACTGAGGAGGAAGTTCTAAGCTTTGGAGGAATATCTAACCAGCCAAATTGTCCCTCGTTTTTACCCTCCTAAATTCCCCCGGGCTTCTTACAGACTTTACCCAGTGCACGATTAAGCAGCCCCAAACTCTTTTAAAACTTAAGTGTAGGTCTCAGCGCAAGCTTGCCCCTGAATCAGCTCATGAACCGATCGGCATACGCAACACTCCTTGCAAAACCAATCGGCATATGCGACTCCTAGTTGTTTTAGTCCACCTGGTCATTTCCGCAATGAATCTTTAACGCCACGTGGCTCTTCCTGCACGAGGCCGTCCAGCCCCAAGTCTGCCATCTCTTAAACCTTTCCACACTGGTGATTATCATTAACCCTAGACCACGGGGTTGTTGCACAACACTACTTCTTCCCAGAGGATGTTGGTCAGACGGAGGGGTGAGACCAACATCCTCAGGGAAGAACCGCACTCTGACCTCCCTCATGTGGAATTGTGTCTTCTGCTGAACTGTGTCTGTCCTCATTTAATTGATTCTGTTAATGATTCTGTGAGCACAAATCCAGGTAGTTAGCTAAAACCTAGGCTTACTTCCCCAACCCCAGCAGATCTGCTCAGTAGATAATGCTTTGCTTTCATTCTTGTACTGAAATATGACACACGACTCATCAGTCGCTATAATGTTTGCTAACAGCAGTGCAAGCATTACAGAACAATAAAAAATGAAAAATAAAAGCTTTTAAAACTTGTTTAAAGTTGTTAAAAAAGTTTATGAGGTTGTGTGTATGAGGTTACCTTATCATACATGCGATTCAGGAGTCGAGGAACCACAGGGAAGATTGTGGGTCGCAGAACCTTCATATCCTCAGGTAGGAGGCGAATATCTCCCTGAAAAAATCCAATTCTCCCTCCATGACAATACACAACTACCTACACACACACAAAAAGAAATGTTTGGTTCAAACAGGCTATTCATGAGGTACTCTGCAATATTTCTAGTTCATCTTAACTTATTCGATTAATGATGCCACACACAAACCTACCTCAATCAACCTTTCAAACATGTGTGCAAGTGGCAGAAAAGAGATGAGGACATCGTCTTGATTGGGAGATATGACTTTCTGTGTGATAATGGTAAATAGGGTTGAAAAGAGTCACACAAAATTAAACACATTTCTTTACACAATAACCAGTATAAATACTTACATCAGTAACCTTTAAAAAGCCTGAGTAATCTGCTACTACATTACCATGTGTCAGCATAACACCCTTGGGAGTACCTGCACAAAAGTGTTCACGCACACACACATTTGTTTTAATGTATTGTGGCGATTTTACATAAACCTATTATGTAGACACTTAGGCAAACCATAACCATAAATCCTATGATTCTAATCTTAACATTAATCATAACCTTACTCTAACCATAAACAAACCATACAACATGATTTTAATCTTAAACTAAATGATTTACATTAGAACCAGCTTACTGTCTCTACATGTGATGTCTCTACAATGCTATATATACACACACGTACAAATATTCACACATACGTTTATATATAACTTGGTAGGAGAGTGGAACCAGAAATGTCTAAATCAGGAGTAAATAAACAATGCATTTTGCAAACAATAAAACATACAAAGAAATAGTCACTTTTGTATAACAAGAATCGCCAGGCACAACACCGAGTCAGCAGAGCACTGTAAGGAAAGGACAAAACATGGAGAATCCTTCCAGATATTTTTTCTGCTGCTTTCAGAGAGACGCTTCTGCAGCTTTATGTAAAACTAAACGCTTTAAGAGGAACTGACAAATATACAAATTTTTTTACTAAACTGTCCAAACTTCAGATTTCAGAGCGTTTTCTATTTTAGTTTAAAATGTCTGCTGGACTGAAGCTCTTAAATTCAATTATTGTTAACTTCTTACTGTACATTAGATGTTATCTGCCACTTTTTAACTTTTGTTGTGATTGAATGTAGCCATAGTCTGTGGTTTATAAATGTAACATTTTTGAATGAAGTTAAAATAATAATGTCTTATACATCATACCTGTTGTACCACTGGTAAAGCAGACGATAGAAAGATCTTCAGGTTTTGGTGGCTATAGAAAAGATATCAGAAGTTTGTTATTAATCACTAAAAAATTGGAATTAAGACAAGGACTACAGGTGCACTGATTATGAACAGCTTTAATGACTAGGACAATTTAATATATTAATTTACCAGCAGCTTCCTGCTGTGAGGCAGAAAGTGCTTAATGCTGTGCCAGTGTTTCTCAAATAAATAATATCATACTCTTAATAAATATTTTTCCAATAAACATGATATTATAGAGTTAGAGGAAATACAGAAACCTCTTTTAGAACCCAATAAACACCGTAAATGGTCCTTTTCCAACATTCACTATTGCTTATTTCATCTCCACTGATCATACAAATGGGGTTTACAGTTCTACAGTTCTATTTTATAGGCCATCTGTTCCTCTACATACTCTGTTACTCCCCTTTACTCTGTTCTCTGATGATCAGCACCATGGACAGAGCAGCTATTATTAGGGTGGTGGATGATTCTTATTACTGCAGTCACATTGACATGGTGATGCAGGTGTGGTAGTGTGTGTGTGCTGGTACCAGTGGATCAGCCCCAATTGTGCTGCTGGAGTCACAGTATTGCACTGAGAATAATCCACCAATAAAATTTTTTTGGCCAACAGAATCCTGTCATACAATATACCCTGACCATTATAGTGTCCTGTAAGCATTACTTTAGCTATTTATAATTTAGGTATTAACTTCAACTTTTTTTATTATCAAAATCACTGAATGTTCTTCCATCTATGTATATAATATCCTCAAACTAAAAAATCACTTTTATTTCAAAATGCAGAGAACATCTGAAAGCAGAATGCAGATGACTAAATCAGATGACTTGTTAACTTACCTCTGGTTTTTTGTAATGCTGTTTTCCAAAAGCCTGTGTAAGAAAACAAAAACAACATACATTCTCTGAGTTCATATCTCAGCTCTTACCAGCAGTGTCAGCAATTTAATAACGTTGGATAGTGTTTGTGCTTTGCTTCTAAAAAGCCATAATCACTATCCGGTTAATAAATATCATTTTTTAAATAATTTAATTTTTAAAGTTTGGCAGTACATTTATTTAACGTTTGCTGCTTCTGATCAAGTAGGAATCATGTATCTTTGAGGGATTTGTGCAGCTGCTCACACAATGGGTCCCTTCATTTGTATTTTTTTTTATTTATCAGAAGGTGTTCCTGGTCCCTGAGGTAAATAGGTGCAGCTGCATACAGACATGAACTCCCAGAACAAAGTGCCAATGCCTGCTGGGCACACATTCACTATGTAGAGGCGATTTAGATTGGAGAACATGGACACCCAGATCACAATTCAAACCTGGATCTGAGGTGGATGTGCTAACTACTATGCCACTAATATTATTATTTATTCAATCCTTTATTATCTCTTACTTAATCCTCTACTAGGGTCGCAGGGGGTTCCCCATGCCCATCCATTTCAGACACTGGGCAGATACACCCAAGACTGGGCACCAATCTATCACTGGACACACACTCACTCACACAGACACACAAAGACTATAGGGGCAATTTAAAGCAGCCAATTCACCTTGAGTCAACGTTTTTGGACTGTGGGTGGAAACCCATGCAGACACAGGGAAACTTCACCCCAATCGGAATTTAAACCTGGATCCCCAGCGCTGAGTGGCCATTGTGCCATACTGTAATTATTATTATATTAAAATATTATAATATTATTATTTTATATTTTATTTACTACTTATTGTAGTGTATGATTATTACATTATAAAAGACCACAGTAAAATATACTCATAAAATATCTACTAATAAAATAAGAAATGAACTTTACCAACTGTCACTCTGCAGACACCAGTAACAACCAGAACCACAAAACTGATCAACCACAGTGAACCAGTCACAAAATAATATATGAACCAAAGCACCAACCAAATGTTTTTCATTTATTAATCAATAGAATCATTTCCCCTAAAGAGATATGCACTTACTGAAATATGTAAAAGTACACATGCCAACTTTCCCTACTGCATCACCTACCAAACAGCGAAAGCAACATAGCAACCCTGGCTGTGTGGATGACTCAACTGTTGTACTTTCAGGTGCCTGTTGCTTACATTGTGAACTCTGCCCCTGCTGGCCGTTCTCAAAATTTACTGGAGGGAAGGTTACAATGCTGTATACAGGAGTGCAGTTGTGGTCAGGTTCCTGTATCCAGTTCGGAATTTAGCAAAAAATTACTTAGTCTTTTGCCATCCAGTGTATGTCTAAACAAACCGTTATTTGTTTATTTCTTATAGTTTCTTTTGTAGTTTCATGAGAACCAACTGACACATCAACACATCGACTCACCCATCGGTAAAGTACCAGCTGTTTTTGCACTTTATATTAGAGTGGACAGGATTAGGTCCATTTTGGGTTCAGTACAACTGATTTTAAAGATTGCATTATCGCATACAGTTCCTCCTTATAATATCTGGAGATGTTATGGGCTGCACTTGATGTAAAAAAGGAAGAATTGTTCATAGAGTTTATACCTCCACGTCTTGGAGTGCCTGGATGTAAACACCACATCTCTCTCCCTTCTCTCTAAGCTCAGAATCAAAGGTGTCCATAAGTATAATTCTCTTCAAATTTGGAGTCTCCTTCCTCTCTATGTTTTCCACCAGAACCTGAGCTTTTCCAGGTTTATCACAGATAACTGTACAGATTTCAGCTGCAAACAGAAGAGATACACACAGTGAACAAATGTGTGTGTGTGTGTGTATATA
>JAOUQT010323160.1:0-13995 GCA_025769995.1 Xyliphius kryptos | reverse complement strand
TAATAATACTGACTTGTGTTGTTCTCTCATTTGTAAGTCGCTTTGGATAAAGGCGTCTGCTAAATGACTAAATGTAAATGTAATGATGTTCTATGTTGCAATTGGTCCTGGAGGAGCATTGTGTTCTTGTATGCAGGGTAAATGATTATACATGACCTGACATTACTTAACTTATTTGCGTTAAGGTGTATCTTACCATGTACGATGTGTCATATTTTATACCAAGAGAAACTTTGTTGTTTTTGTGTTCCACATGATTTGATTTGAATGAAATTGAATATAATTTAGTTTATTTATTAATGAGATACATAAAATAACATTGTATTACATAAACAGTACTGTAGGGTAACTGGTCATTTTGTGTTCACTTTTAACAGAATAATGATATCTACACAAAGATGTCTAAATGTTTTGTAAAAGTAAAGTCATCTGAGAACATTTTTTTTTCTTTGCTACTGACGTGAAACTCCGTCATGGAGCTAAGGTCAGGAAGTGGTCAGGTTCATAGGAAGGACTGTTCACTGACCTTGTGGCAGTAATCAGAATGTAACGAGTCAGTGGGGGATTTATTGTGTCCCAGGTCTGGCACGTGTGGTTGTCTAAACACTCGCCATTGTCTGAAAGTCACAAAGGCTGGAAGGTGTTGTTCTTCAAAGAGGAAGACAGCCCCCAGGCAGATGAGTCAGGAATGAGCCCTGCATTCCTTATCACTGCACAAGAAGAAAGGCCATTATACTTCACTCTGCACTTTAAAAAAAGAAAAGGAGGCTGACACTGGGGTCATATTTTTGTTTTTAGCTTGATAGCCTGGTAATGACCTTTGTGGACTTTTTTGTTTTTCCTGCCATTCCGTTGGGATGAGACAGCTTTCAGAATTAATACTATCTGAATAGAAGGTTTTGTCCATCAGACAGGCTCTTTGGTCAGAATGAACTACAAATGGTACTCCAGGCATGTCACTATTGATTCACAAACACATGGCTGTTTATTATGATATTGCTGTTTAAGAAGTGGATGAACAGGATGCAACTTGTGCAGACGGTCCTTCCAGTTCAAAGAGGCCACTGGGCTTTGGAGTTGAACTAACCCCGACCACCTGCACTGCTTCTTCCTGTCTCTGTTTGCTCAGCTTTAAATTTTCAGCAAAACGAAGGGTTCATTAGGTTATACGTTGTGCTGGAAAAAACATTTTTTTAGGGATAGGGATAAGGAACTGTAAGCCTGACTAAACATATGGAAGATGTTCTGCATTCTTGTATTGTGCACAGGGGAAAATTGTATTATTTTTATATTACTATATTTTCAAAATAACTAGTAGCAAAATAATTGCAGTAAACTTCATGGCAATCTCAGTCAAAGCCTGGCTCAGAAATTGATAGTTATCAAATAAGGGTGTAAACATGATATATAACAATAAAAGATACAGAGAAGATGATCTACTGTGTAATAAATAAATACACATTTAAGAGTAAATAATTTTTGCATACATTATATACATACATTTTTTTTTTTTTTTAAATAATCGTTTTTACAAGGCACTGTCTTTTAAAAGAAAAGTGAGTAGATGATTTTAATAGACAGAGCCCACCATTTGCAGTAGTTATTAACAAATCTTGTCAAATAGACCTTAAGGATCGGTATTAAAAACCACCACATTTAAATAAAAAATAATAAACATTCACTCCACGAGCACTGTATAAGCATTTAAGTAGGGTCCAGCAATCTCTGCAAACCTGATCAAAATATTTGATTAAGAAAATCAATGAATAAATGTATATAGTATACTTGAATGTGTATACGTTACAGATTAAAGGTTATAGATTAAACATTAAATACTTTGATATAAAAATGGTATAAATGTTTGTTTTTATTACTGTAATAATCAGTGATGTTTTTGCAATTTAATCTTTTATATTTTCAATATAAACATGGTGTTTTAATACTTTGGGTTTCAGGTCATTGTTATGAGTTTGGCCTACCATCTGTACTTGGCATAGCCTTCGGAGGATTCCTCATTGGCATTTTGCTTATTGGCACCCTCTGGTTGATCAAAGTCCGCACAGGTAAGAGTCTGCAATCTTATTTCTAGATGTATTGTATTGTGATAAAAAAAATAATAAAAGAATAGATACAGGCTGTTTTTGCTTCGTGATAAAAAGTATTTGGCAGAGTGTCTGAGCAGGCACCATCTTTGCCCCTTTAGCTTATGAGAGAAGAAGCCTAAAGGAAGGCGAAGGTGTGCCTAACAAGCCTTGCGATGATTTGCCACTAGAAATAAGATAAAACAGTTAAGTAAAAGCTTTTAAACAGCTTCTGAAATGGACAAGGAACAGCATTTTAACCAGAGTGCGTTTAGTAGCCGAGTCAGTGTGTGTCATGTCTCGTGACTAATCAAGTGTCATGATGGCTTGTTTCAGGTTATCCGGTTGCTCTGGGTTTCATCTCCTCAGAGAATTTCTTCTCAGGTACAAAACCAAAAAAACAGGACATGACCACCACACAGAGGCAGACAGTCTAGCATTGTGTACAGGGTACACTTCCTTCAGGAAAAGATTCTTTCATTCATTCTGATTCGTATTTCCTTGATTTTTGCACCGCCAAGGATTCCTGCTCTAAATTCTATTTTAAAATGCCTTCATTAGTTCATTTTTTTAAGTATAAAAGTTGTAACTGGTTTACTGTATCTAACAACTAGCAGATTAAAATACTATCAATAGATTGCACTGAATAAATAATCAGTTTATTGACATAAATGTACATTGCCTGGCTAAATAATTAACTAAATGATGACAAAAAAAAAATATTTTTTGTTGATGTTTTTTTATATCATAAATCTTGTGTAGATTAAGCAATGTTATGTGGCCATAACATTTAATCATCTATGTAGTCAAATTTACCAAATGTAAATTCTCATATTGCATTTCTCATTTCTCATATTGCACTGACAAATTCAGAGATAAACAGCTAGAGTTTAATTAGCTTAAATTGTGAAATATTGGTTCATAAGAAAATTAGGAATTGACCACCAGTCCTCACCATCAGAAGTCTTAATAGTATTGTGGGTTGTTCAAGAGAGGCCTTTGCTGTTCTCTGATAACAACCTGCCCAACTGACTTGTTATTAAGCCATGACTCAAATAAATTAACTCTAAAATGAAATGATATTGCGTTAGGTTGTCTCAACAATGCAACATAATGTGTCCCATTGAAGTTCAAAATTGTCTAACAAAATATGAGGGTGTGCTACTTTCTTTAAGCCATTATTGTTAATTTTCAATGGATCTGTAAACACTGTGGTCAGGGCTCTCAAAGCAAAAAATTGAGTTTTGGGCTTGGCACATGAGACCCCTTCTGGATAGATTTTGTATGTTCTAATGTTTTAATGGCACCTGCTCCACTCTAGTTGTAGTTTTCAGTCAAAAATCCTCTTAGTTAAGTAAATTAAACAACACACAACACTAACTGTTGAGCAGAACTGCATAAATACAATAATTAGTAGGTTTAATATCCTGTAAATAAGTAAAATAAAAAAAAAAGTGTAAAATGTAGGTCACATTTTAGTGGTCCAAACTTCTGTCCCAACTTCTTTTTAATGTGTGTTGCAGGAATTTGGTTCCATATTTGTTTATAATTAAGAAATAAAAAAGATTTGGGTCACTCAAAAAAGCAACAAAAAATAAAAATAAAAAATTTCAGCTTAACTTTTAGTAAGTGTCCTATGTTTTTCAGAAACAGAAAAATACATATATGATAAACTGTTTGTCACATCTGTCTTTGTAATCCACACATTTATGAAACTAATATAAATGTGTAATCTGTATTAATTATTTATCATACAGAGGGGATTTATTAACACATAAATAAACTGATATATTTTTTTTTACTTTTTTTCTTGCAGGATGTCCATGCACTCTCATTAAACATCATCCTGTGTCTTCCAATCCATCTCCGTCTGAGAACAGTAGTGCCAACGGCAGCATGGGGAGTACCCAGAGCACACCAACTAGCAGCATGGCATGAGCCAAATAAAGAGAGGAACGCAGACACACGCACACAGACGGATAGGGCCAGGCTTAGTCTCCCTGAACCAAGAACTTTTAACTCTGCCTCTAAAGCCACCCAGTGACAGGAAGTCTGCAGGACAAAAATCAAAATGGAAAAATCCTTTCCTTGTTCAAAAGACAGGAAAAACAAAGCATATCCCACAAGAACTAACAGGAAATTCATTGCATACCTCACCACAGATCACACTTCTGACTGAGGCACAACAAAAATTAATGAGAAAAACACGGATCAAACACTTCAACCCAGTAAACCCAAATTTTAGTACAAATGGAAAAAAAATGTGGTGGATAAAAATCATGCACATAACTGCAAACTGTAGTAAGTGTTCCTTCTAATAAGGTGAAAATTATGTGAAAATTTTAATAACAAAAAAAAAAACTGCCTATGAGGACACGTTTGGGAACGTGTGGCTACCTCTTCATTGTGTCAAGTACAGAGAAATACAATACATACTTTCATTTTATGTTCTTTTTATTCTCATATTTTAATAGTTATCCAACTGTGTTGTCAAATTATGTAAATATCTAGTTTGTTTTTTATTTATATATGTTTAAAACGGAAATACAGTAATACACCACTAACAAAAAAACAAAAACAAAAAAAAGCTACAGTACCAACTACATATTTTGTATTAAAGAAAACATTTTTTAATTTTTGTTTTTAATCTTGTAGCGGTAGCTAGTTATTTGTGTTTAAAAATGTTGCTAAACCTTTACTATTAGGAAAATGTCATAATCAGTGGTTATATAGTCGGTAAATAGGAAAACCAAGGGCTTCTGTAAATAATCCAACATGGACAAAAAAGTTGAATTTAATTCATAAGAATTATAAAAGTTATAATAGTTTACCTGGTAAACATAGTTTACTAGTTTAAACTAAGGATGCACATATTTAGTTAAAGCTGTGGTATGTACCTTTGTTTGATACAAATGTTGTTTAGCAAATAAAGTAAAGTAACTTATATAATGTTTTTTATTGATTACTTTGGAAAATTCAACACTTCTTACTATCATGTTTATTATAAGTTACAAATGTCACAAACCTATAAAATGTGTGTTGGCTTGTCACATTACCAACTTACCAACTTCAATTCAATTTAACATACAGTTGCAATCAGAAATATTCAACCCCATCACCTCCAAAGACATTATAAGGATGTGGATACAATATAATGACAATAAACAACAAAAAATGTATTTATTAACACAAAAAATATATTGAATCTACAATATTCTTGCAGTGAAACGTCTCTCACAAAGGTCAACTAATTACCTTACCCTTGGTGAATAAGCTTATTATTCAATTCACCATCCCATAATTTTGTACTGGACCCCTGACAAAATAATGAAAAAGGCAGTAAATTCCACTTGAATCATCACTGAGTGTAAATCTACAATAACAATAATAGACAGTAGAAGCAGAATCTATACCAAAAGCAAGAAAAAACTTTATTGCTATTATTCAAACACCAGTCATAGCTTTATGTCCACTAACATAAACTAGTATGTTTATGGTGAAGTGAATAATGCTGGTTATGACGCCTGGGTCAGTGTATCCCCAAAACAGAAGCTTTTGCGGGGTGTGCCATTCTGCAGTGGTCAGCATTTATTTAAAGTGGTCCAAAGAAGAAACAGTGCTAAACCCTTGAAAGAGTCATGGGCAGCAAAGACTCACTGATGCGTGTGAAAAACAAAGACTGAACCACGTAGGCCGATTCAACAGATTAGCTACTCCAGTTGAAACTGCTAAAGATATTAATGTTGGTTCTGATATAAAGGTGTTAGAATACATGTTGTATATGCAGATGAATAGCTGCAAACCAGTCATGGGCCATTGCAGACCCCTGCCCACAGCTGAAAGCACCAACAATTGGCACATGACAATCAGAACTAGACAACAGAGCAATGGGAGAAGATGAATGGGTCTGATGAATCACATTTTCATTTACATTACGTAGATGGCAGTGTAAAAATGTGGAACACATGGCACCATGAACTATGGGGGGAAGGCAAGCCAGGCTATATATCCAGTCGTTGGACAATGTTCTGCTAGAAAACATTAGGTCCTGACATCCATACCCAATCATGCCATGTAGCAGACCATGTACAATCTTTTATGGAAAGGGTATGATGGCTATGACCTCATTAGCAAGATAATTCTCTTAGCCTCAAATAAAAAATGGTTCAGGAATGGTTTGTGGATCCCAAAAAGAAGTATTAAAGTAACGACTCGGTTCCTAACCCTAGAATTCCTTAGATTGTCATCCAATGAGGCATTCGTGTGATGTACTTGACAAACAAGTCTGATCCATTGAGGCCCCTAAATTACAATTTACAGTTAATAATGGATCAGCAACATCTTGATGCCAAATACCACAGGAATCTTCTGGATTATGGATGGGTCAGGGCTGATTTTGAAAACCAGTTGGAAACCCACGCGGACACAGGGAGAACATTGAAATGCACCCATATTGGTATTCAAACCGGGAATCCCCAGCACTGAGATAACAATAAGCCACAGTGCAAAATTATTTAGGAAAATAACCCTCAAAATCCTGATTAGATCCATAATATTTGTACACAAAATCTTCCTTTTTTTCGCTTCTATTGGCATCAAAGATAAAGCTAAAAGACGAGTTGTATTTATGTATTTATTCCCGTGAAAATGACTGACCGCAGTGGTACATTCCAAAAAGGGGGCGTGAATATGCTGATGTTATGTACACCTGCTAAAGTGCCTTGGTGCTGCCATTTCAAAATTTGATTGCTTGGTCGAAATTTTATTTGATGCTATAGGGCTGCAAATCTGATATTGAAGCCCCACCATTCGACTCTGACAACAAAAGAGAAATGGAATTTGTAAAAAAAAATATATGCATGGAAGCAGCCCAACTGAAGGAAAGGCTAGAAAAGGAAGGGGACAGACTTTGGAATTATTTTATTATTTAAGTATTCATGTACAAAATACAGTATAATTAACATCAGTCTGTAATTCAGATATTTTTAGGCCAACAGATAAGGCTTGCAGGCCCTGACAGTCTGCCTGTTACGTTTGCGTGCCGGTGGCAGAAACGGGTAGCTCGCACGGAGGGGAGCTGGAAGGAGCAGGTAGCCAGGTGAGGATCCAAAAATGGGAGTTTATTTAGCATAAATGCTAAACGCAAGGTACAAAAATACTAAGGACCAACACGCAAAACAAACACTATAAACAATCATTGAGCATCAAAGAGCATATAAAGCAAAAGTCCTCATCACGTGATAACCGAATGACAAATGAAAACAAAAGAACAGTTAATTAACTAAATGGAAAGCAAACAGGTTAATTAACTGAACCATGAACGAAGGCAGGCGCGCCGAGCGCACCTGACACTGCCACTGTTAAAATATTAAATTAAAATAAACCTCATTTAACTATAAGGAATAAAAAATTATAAATATAAACTTTAGACACCAATAACCAAGTTTGTTAGAAGTTTGGGTTTTCACTGCTCCTGTAACATAGATGATGGAATGAACATCAAGCAAGCTTCAAAACTGTACGTCCCTGTCTGATCTAAACAGCTTTGCAACCATTCTAGCTGATTGCATGACAGGCTATAACAATGTTATATAAATCTGTAATGTTTTAACAAATGTCTCAAATGGAACATTGTACTTTCAGCTTCAGATAAAAGACATTTTCCCATAGTGAGACAAAAAACAGAGCTGTCTGCATAGCTGTGTGTGTGTGACAGCAATCCTCTTTCTCATACAGATAAAGAGCCAGAGGGGCATGGAAGTGTTGAACAATCCCAAAACCCAGGAGATAGACAGACAGCAGCTATCAAGTTCCCTTCTTTTTATAATTGAGTAAATACCACAGTGGACAAAACACATTGAAGAAAAAAAAATCATTTCTCTTTAAGTAAACAATCCCATCTGGCCCACATTTTTCACAGACAAATGCTCAATATAAATCAGGTTGGTTTTAAAAAGCTCTTATGTGGCTCAAAGCTGAATTTTAGTGAAGATGAAGTTTCATGTTTAAGTCTCCCACTGAATGTGCTTCATTGTTTTTTTTTTAGTTACTTAAATGACAAACCTCAGTTGTAATTAAAGAAGAGGGAGGAGGAGCTCTGTTTGTTATTGCAGTTTTTCAGACAATTGTGGTTTATATAAATTGTGTTGCTTTTAAGCTGTTTTGCGCTTATAATTTGTCATTATAAATTGCTTATTGCACAATTAACATTTTAAACACTTCTATTTGAGATATTTTACCTTATTTAAATGGCCCATTGAGCCTGTGTTCTAATGTATGTGACAAAAAGCATTTGTTTCTAAGTGATGCACCAAATAATGCATCTCAAAGCTCTGTTACTGTCGGATTAGTGTGCAATGGAAAGCGGATTTGTGTAGGAGTGTGTGTCTACAAAAAAAACATAATATTTGCAACTGGGACTATCGATCGATCGATCGATCAAACGATCGATAGGTATATAAAGGACTAAGTCTTCAAGCCAGGGGATATGCACGATGAAGCCCCACCCCCCTTTTTTCCTGCCGAACCATGGGATACACACAACGGAGCCCCACCACTTTGTTGTTCCTTAACATGGCCACCACTTCACATAAAACCACAATTCTTTCAATGTTATACACATTCCTACATTAGGTAACTGTTTGTTTCCATAAGTCGCATATTTCTGGAAAAAAATCATTGACAAAACTGTTGCTCTGAAACTTCACAAGGTGGCTGTAACCTTTGTTTGCCTACATTGTGATAACTTTGGAGATGTGCCATCTGTAGTCACAGTGATAACAGTTAAACAGTCAGTTCAACAATACACTGACTACATGAATACTGCTGGAGTTCATGGTGGTGAAGCAGCAATAGAACCAGCACTGTTATACAAGGGAAGGACTCAATTATGTGGCACATGCCATGCTGCGGGTTGGCTGGTAAAAAAAAAAAAAAAAAAAAAAAAAAAAAAAAAAAAAACTATAATTTATATGGTTATATTTTTAAACTAATCCTGTAATGCTTTTGCAGAAAGCAATGTAATAATTCCATCTTCATCACTATGATGTCACTAAAAAATACCTGGTTTAAGATGACAAAACTTTCATTTCAGAAAGAATATATTTTGAGATTGTATATGAGTTTTTTTTTTTTTTTTTTTACAGTTTGTACAGTACACATAAAATACTACACTTAAAACATAACACAATAAAAAACTAAGTCTTTTAACATAGTTGCAATGAAATGTCTTACACTTCTTTTTTAACATTGCTTTAGTTCATTGGCATTTTGGACATTTAATTACTGCTCCTGCAAGGCACTTTAATTGGTTTACTTTAAGCAATTGTGTTGAGGATTTTCTGGTGTGCTTGGAATGGCTGTCTTGCAGGACTTCATTTTAGAAAAAAATTAGCTGTTGGATATATGTGGGTCACATTTTTGGGATTACTCTGCTGAAAAACACATCTTTGACTTAAATACTACAATTTGTCCAGCTCCAATGGCTAATTTATTTTTTGTTTTGTTTTATAAAACAGGTAGTTTTATAAAACAGTAATCTGATTGGCTGAGCCGCCTGTTATTTACAATAACCCACATTTCTGACTGCTTCATATTTGTATAAATGCACAATATAAATATAAATATATAATGTACTTGCTCACGGACCCACAATTATCATTTCAGTGGACCTGGAATTAGAACCCACAATCTTCAGACTGAAAATCCCAACACCATAATTACTGAGCTACCAAACCCATGGGAATCAATTAAGAGTTAGTAGATTGTAAAAAAAAAAAAAAAAAAAAGGAAGGCTTTTTAAACTAAAAATATAAGATAACATTGTTGCAATTAGGATGCTCCGTGCCCCTTAAGTAAGCCCTTGTGAGTAAAAACTGTAAAAAGGACCAAAAAGAATCTGTGAAACAAAAATGTAATTTATTTTTGAAATGTGTCTTTGTTCAGAATTTGGATGACATGACAGGGAATGAGTGTATTGTATGCTTGTCGCTATTCCAGTGGTGAGAGGAGTGTTGTTGACTGCTGCAGTGGTGCAGATGTTTTCTCTTGTGTGTACACGGTAAAAATCCCAGCCTCCCCCAGCCATATTTGCCCTCAAACAGATGGCATTATTTACAGTGAGCAACAGCAGCATTGGTTTTCTTGGCAGAAATATTTATTGAACCGTATTTTTAATTATTCATTTCATTAAACACTGAAAATGTGTTTTGTTATTATTTATTATGTTGTAAGAATTTTAAGGTAAATTCATGTTCCACAGTTATTTGGACATCAAAACGCCTACCTTTTGGCAGAATTCTGGTAATCAGAATTTTAAGATGTAAGGGTTAAACTTACATGCTTTTCTTAAAACTCTGTCGTCGACAGTTGTTCATACCTGAGTTTGTAGATGGTAAAAGTGGCATGTAGGTAGGTAGGTAGGTAGTTAGGGAGAGGGCACACATTGGCGCAAGCACGTAATGAGATTGATAGCTGGCGGGTAAGCAGTTAACAAATAGCAAATGAGGGTTGGGAGTGAGCTGAATGGCAGGTAGGCAAGCAGGTGATACAAAATGAAGTAAATACAAAATTGTTTGTAATTCACAAAGGAGAGAATAATCCATAGTATAAAATACAAGTTTTCTAAATTCCAGTTTCATAGCTCAAAGTTTAATGGAAAACCGGTTGAAACTATTTAACTACGACATCTTCCATTTGTTGCGGTGGCCGAGAAGTGCAAAACAAATTAGCAAATGCCGAGACAACATTTACAAATATCGATACATTTACAAACTCTGAAACAACATTTACAAATATCGATACAACATTTACAAACTCTGAAACATTTACAAATATCGATACAACGTTTACAAATATCGATACAACATTTACATATATTAATACAAAATTTACAAACTCTGTAACAACATTTACAAATGCAGATACAACATTTACAAATATCGATACAACATTTACAAACTCTGAAACAACATTTACATATATCGATACAACATTTACAAACTCTGAAACAACATTTACAAATATCGATACAACGTTTACAAATATTGATACAACATTCACATATATCAATACAAAATTTACAAACTCTGAAACAACATTTACAAACTCTGTAACAACATTTACAAATGCAGACACAACATTTACAAACTCGGAAACAACATCTACAAACGATCGCCCAGACACATGTGATAACCAAATGACGATAACGTTATAAAATATTTTGTCCATTTTGTGGAAACCACTTTAGAAAGTTCGCTCGCTTCTGTTTTTCATGTGGAAAGACAAAAAATTTCATAGCGTTACCGTCACTCCGTTATCACATACGCTGTTCCCGCAAAAGAGTTTGATTGACAATTCTAAACAATCAACACTTCCTGTATAAGGTACCTACCCTTTATCGTTTGTAAATATTGTTTCAGAGTTTGTAAATGTTGTTTCAGTGTTTGTAAATGTTTTATCGGCATTTGTAAATGTTGTCTTAGAGTTTGTAAATGTTGTCACAGAGTTTGTAAATGTTGTTTCAGCATTTGTTAATTTGTTTTGCACTTCTCTGCCATCGCACCTCAGGCTATGTCAAAATAAAAGTCTCGGGCCGCTGGCCAGCAAGAAAAATTAGAGTCTTAACCAAAGGAACATTTTAATTAAATTAGGCTTTAACAGTAGCAGTATAGTAAGTTTTGTTAGTGCCAAACAGTTGGCAGGTCCTGGCAGATACTCTTAGGACAGGGCATACACACTATATAGCAGCAATTTAGATAGGGGCAATTTAGAGAAGCCTATTTACCTTAAATCCGTGTTTTTTGACTTTGGGAGAAAACCCTGGCAGACACAGCAAGTACATGGAAACTCTGCCAAAATCGGAATTTCAACCTGGATCTGAGAGATGAATGTGCTAACCACTAAACCGCATTTTTTCTCGGCAATATTGATTATTACTAACATTTATATATATATATATATATATCTATAAGCCCAAGAAACAGATTGCATAGCAGACGTGGCATATGCCTCCCTTCTATCTTTGGCTCTGCGTCCCATTTATAAGTCCATGACCAACAGCTGACCAATTAAACCTCACTGAATAATCACTGCCTTATTTCAAACCCATAAGTATTCATATGGATCCTGTCATCTATTTTGGGTACTGTGACATCAACCTTCCTAGATACAGTATAGGCCAAAATTTTGAACACACCTTCTCTTTAATGCGTTTTCTGTATTTTCACGACTATTTACATTGTAGATTCTCACTAAAGGCATCAAAACTATAAATGAACACATGAGGATTATTACTAAACAAAAAAAGGTGAAATAACTGAAAACATGTTTTCTATTCTAGTTTCTTCAAAATAGCTACCCTTTGCTGTGATTACTGCTTTGCACACTGTTGGCATTCTAATTAATTATACTAATTAACCCTCATAGGCACACCTGAAAACCATTGAGAGAACGCCATTTGCGTAACGAAGGCCAACAAACAGATAGCTAGATCTTGGAAAACATTACAACTTACAAATGAGAAAGTAACACAAGTCAGTGGTAAAAAGGAACCAACTAAATTATAGTATTAACAAACCTGATCATTATTCAGTTGGTTTTAAGTCTACATTCAATCGATTTTTTTTTTATAATAAGTGCATCTGGAAGAGATGTGTTTTGAGGCGTTTCTTGAAAATGCTAAATGTCTTAGCATTACGGACAGATTTGGAAAGATCATTCCACCATTTAGAGATGGTGAACTATCTGGAGGCGGCACAGTGGCTTAGTGGTTAACACAATCGCCTCTCAAAGCTAGGGATTCCTGGTTCGAGTCCCGATCTGGGTGGAGTTTCCATGTTCTCCCCGTGTCCGCATGGGTTTCCTCCCACGTTCCAAAAACAAGGATTACAGGTAAATTAAATGTTCTAAATTTCCCCGTATAGTGTGTGAATGTGTCAGTGAGAGTGTGTGCCCAGCGATGGATTGGCGCCCTGTCCTGGGTGTATCTGCCCAGCACCCGAGATGACCTCCCCTGGATGGGCATGGGGAACCCTACCACGACCCTAGTAGAGGAATAAGCGGAAGATAAAGGATGGATGGATGAATGGATGGAACTCTCTGGAGTGAAAATTACCACCAGAGTGAATTTGACTAAAACCAACCGCTTAAAATAAAAAAATAAAAATAAAAAAAAAACATTAAATTGCAGATGTAGCTCTACATACACTTCTGATACTGGAGGAGCTGTGGCTTTAGGAGTTAAAGTGAGTACCCTACGACATGCGCAAACATTAAGCTTACCTCAGGAATGTTAGTTAGGCATTGATAATGCAGAGGGAAATGAAAACTGCAGAGAATGCTAACTGCTTAACCAACCTAAGCAAAAAAATTCCTGACGCAATGAAAAGCATGGAAAGACAAAGATGCAGTGCTGAAGTAAAGGCCTATAAATAGGCATCGGTGCTGCTGAACTCACTCAGCGCTGATTGCCCCATGGAACTAGGAAAACACAAGTAATAGTCACTGTGCTTCATAACTAGAGGTTTTGTATGCACCCACTGTTTATAGGGAAGACCATCATGTGGGGTGTTAGAAATAAAACCATTACCCTTTAAAGGTGGCTCTGTGGCATAGTGGTTATCACATCTGCCTCTCAGATCTGTGGATACAGGTTCAAATCCTGATTTAGGTGAAGTTTCCATGTTCTACCTGTGTCAGCATGTCCTTCCTCTTGGTTCTTTGGTTTGCTCTCACAGTCCAGTGGAGGATTCTTTATGGTATTATTGCAGTAAATGCCTTTGTTTCTGTTTTAAATCCAGTTAATAATGGCCAGTGTCCTTTCTGTCACCACAGAGAAACCGTGTTTCACACGTTTCTAAAATGTTTCAGACTAAGTCCATTATTTGTCATTTTATGTTCTGTTTTGAATTCTCTT
>JAOUQT010323127.1:0-13998 GCA_025769995.1 Xyliphius kryptos | reverse complement strand
CCCCCCCCCCCCCCCCCTGAGGAGTCCAAAAGCATGACCGTGAATTAATTGGAGATGCTGTGTTGGTCTGTAATGGACTGGGTACCACCTTGTGTTATTTGGGTTCTTTTTATTATTAATGGCTGTTATGTTTACACTCTAATCTTGTTTCCAATCTCTGCTGTGTTCTCAGGTACGGTCACTTCTCTGGGATTAACAGGAAAGTGCAGCTGACTTACCTTCCACATGGACAACCCAAGACATCCAGTGAGGAGGAGGGTAATTGATGTCACACTGACTTTGACATGGATCAGCCTTGTGAGGAACACTCTTTCCAGTAGGATAGTTTTTAAAGACTTTACTGTCGTCATGGATGTAAGGGTCCATGTTGTAAGGGTGTGGTAGCTAAGTGATTAGGGCGTTGGACTATAAATCTGAAGGTTGAGGGTTAAAATCCCATGTCCACTGAAATTACCAATGTGGGTTGTTGAGCAAGGCCCTTAATCCTAATTGCTCCAGGTTGCTTTTAGTGTTCTTTTTATTTTTGGAGCAGTGTATTTACCACATATTTATTTAGTCTGTAAGAAAGCCTCCCGCGTCGTGACCCACTGCTCTCTGTGTGTTTATTTCAGATGCGCGGAAGGAGGGTGCATCTCTGCTGCTGGTGTTAAAGTGGGGAGGTGAACTGACTCCAGCGGGTCGAGTGCAGGCTGAAGAGCTGGGCAGAGCGTTCCGCTGCATGTACCCTGGAGGACAAGGTTCGTTTATCTGTCTCCTTTTCACTTTACATCTTAACATTTTAATTTTCTTACTTCCCTCCATTCTCACCTCCCTCCTCTGCTGTCCCCCATCTTCGCTTCCCTCTGTCCTCACAGCCCTCCTTTGCTTCCCTCCTTCCTTCGCTTCCCTCCGTCCTCACCGCCCTCCTTCTCTTTCCTCCATCCTCACCTCCCACCTTCACTTCCCTCCATCCTCACCTGCCTCATTCAGGAGGTTAACAGATATAAGTCATAAAGCTACTGTGTAACTGTACTTTGATGTGATTGTAGGGGATTACGCTGGTTTTCCTGGCTGCGGTCTGCTTCGTCTCCACAGCACATATCGTCATGACCTGAAAATCTACGCCTCTGATGAGGGCCGGGTGCAAATGACTGCTGCTGCTTTTGCTAAGGTAATTTTTTACCCTTCAGATTAATTAAGCAGTGCAGGTTATGAGCCTGTGTGGTTATATGAGCTTTGCCGGCAGGGTCTCTTAGCCCTGGAGGGGGAGTTAACACCCATCCTGGTCCAGATGGTGAAGAGTGCCAACATGAACGGCCTGCTGGACAACGACATCGACTCACTGAGTGGCTGCCAGCAGAGGGTCAAGGGCAGACTTCATGAGATCATGCAGAAGGATCAAGATTTCACTGAGGAAGATTTTGAAAAGGTGATATTTATATGGTATTATGTGCAATATACACACAACGGCCACAATATTAACTGTCCATGGCTTGTATTAAACTCTTCTTGGCATTTCCAGTAACCAGGGTCACTTTTAAGGTTGACCTTGTATAATCTAGCTGGTGTCCAGTACATTCCATTAATTATCTTAAACTGAATTAATTTAGTGCGAGAATCACGTGACATGCCCCCAGATTTACGCAAAATGCATCCCCACTCCCTTGCCTTTAATGAAACAGCTAAGTCTTTCTCCCATGAAGTTTTCAGGGAACTTGAGAAAGTTATTACTACTTATTTGCATATACTGGCATATACTTGTTTTGGCTGCAGTCCAAATTCTGCCTGTAAATCACTAAAGGTTTTAAGCTCCTGCTGTCCTAGCTCCTGAATACCCCATCGCACCCATTTCGGCCAATAAAAGGGGTTTTTGCCAATGGGCAGCAAAGGATTGTACCATATTCTAGAGGTGGTGTTGAGTAAGATGGTAAAATTGGGAATCTTTGAAACCTTCCCCTCAAAATTCCTTAAGACATGACAATGTAGGGTGAGACTTAGCACAAGGAAGAAGAGATTCACAAAGGAAAGCTTTTATTGGGGCATGCATGTGCTTCTATAGTGAACCATGGGGGTGCTCGTTCAGGGGGAGAAACCACTGTGCTAAATGTCGTAGACAGAAAGCATAATGGTACAATAATACATTTGGTATCCCTAGTCCCCCTTGATCTACCCTGGCTTGAAACCTTTTAAGGCGTATCCTAGTTCGCCTGCTATTCCAATGGAAGGGGCCGCACAGCTGGTTGAACTTAATATTTGAAATATTTAGTTGGGGCAGTCACAGGTAAGGATTGCATGACATAGTTGAGCTTGGGAGCTATGCTCATCTTCAAGACGTTAGCCTTTACCCAGAGAGAAAGATGGAGAGGGGCCCATCTCTCTATGTCTAATTGATATTTCTTAATTAAGGGATCTATACTTACCCTTATAATGTCTGACCGTTTAGGCGGGAAGCATACTTTGAGATAGACAATACCTTGCTTCGGCCATTTAAAGGCAATTGGTTGAAAAAAGACTTTGGGACAATATGCTATTAAGGCAAGCGCTTTGCATTTGGACCAATTTATTTTGTATCCAGAGAGTTTAGAAAAAGAATTGAGTTGTCATCAGAGCAGGGATAGACGTTTGTGGGTTTCCAATGAAGGTCTAGGCATCGTCTGCATAGAGCATCAGTTTATGTGTTACGGGCCCAATATGTATACCAGAGAAACTGGCATCTGCACGAATGGCTGCAGCTAACGGTTCAAGTGCCAGGGCAAAAATGGCTGGGGAAGCAGGGTCTCCCTGGCGAGTACCTCTGTGTAATTTGAAGTATGAAAAGATCAATCTATTTGATCCCACCGCTGCAGTGGGTTCCTTAAGATTAAGCACAAATGACTAATAAATGTCCCACCAAATCCCAAGTGTTCAAGAACTAGGAATAAATACTTCCACTCAACCCGGTCAAATGCCTTCTCAGCATCAAGTGACAAGGCCGCAGTGGGAGTTGCTTCATCCCTGACTGACCAGATTATATCTATCAGGTGCTGTATGTTATCTGTGGAGTGGCGATTACGTATAAAACCACTTGGTCACGATGGACCAAGAAAGGCAAAACCCTATTCAGTCTGCTAGCTAGAATTTTTGAAAAAATATGACTGTCATTGGTCAAGGAATTGGGTTTATAACTGCCACAGTCTGTGGGTTCTTTATCCCTCTTCACGATGAGCATGAGTAATGCTTGGGAAAGTGTAGGGAAAAGGGATCCCTGTTCGACAGAGTCCATATATATTGAGCATCAGTGGAGCAAGTACAGGCGCAAAGTGCTTATAGAATTCGGCCGTGTATTCATCAGGACCAGGAGCCTTGCCTGTGGGCATGGTATAAATGATATCCAAAACTTCCTAAATTGTCATTTGGTAATATAGCATATATTTTTGCTCATGAGACAATGTTGGAAGGTCTAAAGTGTGGAGGAACATCTCAATTTCTGCCTTGCATTTCCGATTTCTCATTAAAATTTCTAAAAGTATCATTTATGTCAATAGTGCTGGTGAGTAATATTCCATTTTGGTCCCTCCACAGCCGAAATAGCACTGTGCATCTCCTGCTGCCTGATGGTAACATACGCCCGGCCTTAGAAACTCTTTAAAGAAACGCGGGCGTGCCCTGAACAATGCGAATTCTACTTTTTGAGACAATATGTTATATTTAAGTAATGAGAGTTTGTGCAGGTTCTCCTCAGACATGTTTTCTTTAAAACTGTTTTCAGCGCTCTTCACCTCCCTATCAAGGTCAAGAAGCCTGCAGCTCTCTTTTTTTTTTTCTTCTAATAGCCATACTGAATTATGAATCCCCTAAGGAATTCAATGAAAATGTCAATGCTTCCCAGGCCACTCCTGGAGATGGAGTTGATGAAATATTGGTCTTCTTGAACAATGTAATTTGTTTTTGTAATAATAATCATTTAAAATGCTCATCCTGGAGTAAACTGGAATTCAACCACCAGCGCTGTGATTTACCCATGTAGCCCTTCAACATAACATTAAGGGTCACCTCTGCATGATCTGATACCAGAGTAGGTCATGAAGTTGTAAATGAAATAAGAGAATGAGAAAAGAGTAAACACGATGACTGGCAGAGTAAAATGTGTAGTCTCTGGTTGTGGGATTCAGTAATCTCCACATATCAACTAAACCCAAAGCTTTGCAAATGCAATTTAATAGGTCAACAGATCTACGTTTTGAGAAGTTGGAGGACGTGCTACAAACCAATACATTATCTATTACTTCATTTAAAGTACACCCCTCCTAATGTAATAGGATAATCGAACCCATATTGGACCTCTTCTATTTTATGTTCCATCCTACCAAAGAAAGCAGCATCATCTATATTTGGGGCGTATATATTAGCAAGAATTATAGGTTAGCCTTGAATTTCAGCTTCGATAACAACCATTTTCCCACTGTCATCTGTTATAATTTTATTACTTTTAAACTACAAATGTTTATGCACTAAAATAGTTACACCTCTACTTTTGCTAGAGCCAACAGAATAAAAAACCTGCCCAACCCAGCTCTGAAAGATGCGTCTCCTGGATGTAAACTACGTAATATTTTCATGCTTTAAGAGTACTAAGAACTTTTTTCCTCTTTACTATGTGGCCCATACCCTTTAAATTCCAGCTAACAGAGACTTAGCTCCCTGCGATTATTCTGTTTACTCATAATTCAACTTTACATTTAGATACATCACAGCCCCATAACACAAAATATAAACTGACACTTAACACGAAAAATATAACAAATTAACCTTCGTGTATAAGCACTACATGAGGAGCGCATTAACTACCAGAACACAAACACAAAACTGTGCGTCAGTGAAACATCACTATCAAGGCCGCCTTACTAATACCTATTATTAGCCTACTAATACCTACCGGCATCACCTATAAACGCGTCACCAGAATTACCCTGCAACCAAATCGTAAAAAAAGTTACTTGGAGCCAAACAAAGCAATCTATCCAGCCATTGCAAAATGACAAAATATAATCATTAGATGGCACCCACTTACTGTTTGTTGTACTCGAAACAAAAGCTAAATTACTGCAGGACTCCTATTAATTGCCCACTTCAGTGTCATTCCAATAAAGTGCAAGAGAACTACATCCCATTACTAGCTATACGGTCTAATCTTCAATACTGCAATATCTTCAGATGGGATGCAGGTAATATGATCAAATCGCATCACTATAATCCAGAGCCTTTTTCGGGTCGTTGAATCGCCGTTCTGATCCATTATCTTTGAAGGTTTTGAGAATGGCTGGGTACACCAGTACAAACTTCGGGTGTTTCTCGTGGAGCTTTCTTTTGCATTCTCTTAACCTTTACCATTGCGTCTCGACCTCTCTAGTGTAGTCCGGAAAGATGGCAATTTTATGGCCCTTCCAGGTAATGTCCCGCTTCTCCCTTGCTGCACGATAAAATCAGCACGTTCAACATCTTGAAAACACAGAGACTTTGCAATTGTCGCTCTAGCCAGTCTGCTATTTTGGTGTGGGGCAAGGGTGCTGTGTGCCTGTTTAATTACGAGCTCCCTCGGGAATCCGGAATTATCTTCTCCAGATACTCGACCGCGTTCCCGTTTTCACAGGCCTCAGGGAAGCCTCTAAATCGTAGGTTGTTTCTCCTGCCCAAAGTCATCGATACATCGGCGCATCTGAGACGAGAGGACGAGGGGTTGGCCCTGGCTGCCACAGCCGTGTCCTCCAAGAAGGAGATCTGGGCCTCTGCATTCTCCATACACTCTGAAATAACAGGGAGTTTCTCCTTGATTGCCGAAGTTGACTGTTTGATTTTCTTGTGTGCTGGTTTGCATCCATCTGCTTCAGTCTTTCTCACCCGCTTGTTCAGTGTTCTTTGCCTTGTTAGCCTGTCTCCTTGACTATTTTGGGTTAGATAGGATTTCACAGGCTCATATGTAAATTTAAACATTACTTTAAATTAACTGAAACAATGTTGTTTGTCGATCATATTTTCCAGTCACTTGCGTTCCCGCAGGTTTCTTGCCCACAAACCCAATGTGCGCTTCAGTACTACGCCATAATGACTCATGTAACTGACTGCATAATAACGAACACCACTCCATACGTCCACACAGCCGACATGTTTGCTGCATTTACGTGTTTTACAAGTGTTTTATTTTTAAAAGGATGTAGTTTTAAGCACTTGGAGAATGTGCTCAAGGGAAAAAGCCTGTGAGTGCTTTAGACAATTAACAAGGACAATACAATAACTGCAGTCTATAACTTCCAATAACACTAAAACTGTAAATGTCTCAGTAACGATTTTATTGCTCATCGACCTTCTGATTTTTTTTGGTATAGTTGGTTTTCCACATTTGTTTTACATCTTTGCAAATATTTATGCACACATGCACTTTGTTGTGTTGTGTAGATTGTCCTGCATTCAGAGAGCCTTTAATGACCCCATCTTATCTTTTTGTTTAGATTAGATAAGCTTATGTTTCCTTTTTATACAGTTTGCAGCTCTGTGATGCCATCACCATTGTTAAGCGTTTTTGTTTTGTCCTTTCCATATAGCTGGCACCAACAATGGGCACCTCTTTAGTTAACTCTATGAGGGCGGTGGAGAATCCAGTGAGAACATGTGACCAAGTTTACGGCCTAATTCAGAGCCTTACCTGCCAGATCCGTAATAAACTTGAAGATCCCAAATCTGCAGGTTTTTTTTACATTTATTACAATTTATTTAAAGTTTATTAATGTCTGTCTCTGAGTCGGTCTACAGTGGGTACAGAAAGTATTCATTCATTCATTACCTTGCGCATATTCCTCTACTATGGTCGCGGTGGGTTTCTCATGTCCAACGTCTTGGTTGCTGGGCATATACACCCAGGACAGGGCGCCAAACTGTCGCTGGGCATACATTCACTCACACAGCCATTCCCACATCCACACACTATACAGGGCAATTTAGAGAATTCAATGTACCTGGAATCCATGTTTTTGGAATGTGGGAGGAAAACAAAGAACCCAGAGAAAACCCACACAGGCAGAACATGAAAACTCCACCCAGGTTGGGATTCGAACCAAGAATCCCCAGCGCTGAAAGGCGAATGTGCTAACCACTAAGCCACCATGTCTGGAAATTATTCAGACCACTTTAAAATTATTCAGACCACTTTTTGTTTCCTTGCAGCAATTTTTAATGATATAATCTTATTTCCTAATTTCCTTATTTTATCACTGGGCACACAGCCACACACAATTTAGAGCACAAAATTTTACCTTCAATCTCTGTTTTTGGACTGTGGGAGGAAACCCACGCAGACACTGAAAGAACATGGAAACTGCACCCAGATTGGAATTCAAACCGGGAATCTCCAGCGTTCAGAGGTGTACTGTGGCATACCGTGCTCGCCCTGCTTAGCTTCTTTTATTACCTAAAATCAAAAAAGTTCATTGTATTTCTCATTAATATACACTTAGCACCCTATCTTGACAGAAAAAACAGAAATGTAGATGTTTTTAAAGATTTATTAAAAAATAAAAACCACATGGTTATAAGTATTCAGACCCTTTGCTGACTGAGTAGACGCCCCCTTTTGAGCAAGTACAGCCATGAGTCTTCTTGGGAATGATAAGTTTTCCACACCTGGATTTGAAGATCCCCTGCCATTCTTCCTGGCATATCCTCTCCAGTTCCGTCAGGTTGGATGGTGAACGTTAGTGGACAGCCATTTTCAGGTCTCTCCAGATATGTGCAAAAATGTCTGCATTTCTGTTTTTTTCCTGTTAAAATGGGGTGCTGAGTGTATATTAATAAGAAATAAAATTTACTGATTTGATTTTAGCAAATGGCTCCAATGAAACAAAGAGGAAAAAATAGGAGTCTGAATACTTTCCGTACCCACTCTATATGTCTGTCTGTCTACATTAACAAAAAATATGAGACATCTACACCTTACACCTACATTTAGTTCTGTGGTCCTTCTTTTAGTCGCAGGTATAACAGCTTCTATTCTTCAGGGAGGAATTTTTCCAGGATTTTGGAGTGTGACTAGGAATCAGACACAAACATTTGTAGGGTCAGACACTGATGCTGGATGAGAGACCTGTGTCAGTCAGTTTTAGTTCATCCCAAAGCTGTTGGATTGGGTATAGTTTAGGGTACTGTTCTAGTTTAACAACAAATTCACCAAACCCATGGCTTTGGACCTTTGAATTTTTATTTATTTTTTTTTTTAGTCAGGAACAAAAACGGGCCGGCCCGTTGGATGCAAACAATTATCCAGAATGCATGATTAGGTGTTAGATCTTATAGAGCTGGAACAACAGAATGAAATGTAATCAGTTGTTCCATGTGTTTTTACTGATTTATTTACAGAGTAGTTATTACTGAATAGTACTATTTTTACTTACTCTATAAAGCACTTTGAATTGCTGTAATTTATTCTGAATTTGAATTGCAGTATGACAGGTCCTCTATGAGTAAACTTGCCTTGCCTTGGTCCCAGATCTGCAGCTGTACCACAGTGAGACTCTGGAAATGATGCTGCAGCGCTGGTCCAAACTGGAGCGGGACTTCCGCATGAAGAGTGGACGCTATGACATCAGCAAGATCCCCGACATCTACGACTGTGTGAAATACGATGTGCAGCACAACAGCTCGCTGGGTCTGGAGGACACATTAGAACTGTTCACACTGTCCAGAGCACTGGCTGACATTGTCATTCCTCAGGTACACAATACAAACTGGGTATCATGGGATTCATGGGCATCCTCCTTTTATAAGATATAATCCTGGTTTATTAAAAACAAAATAAATGGCTGGTTGGGTGATAGGAGGAACTGATTAATGGAAGGTAGGGAAGGTGTAATGGGATAGGTTATGAGGGCGCTCGGTGGGAAAGAGACTAGTTGGTTGAAGTGAGAGAAAGAGGGATATGTGAAAAAGAGAGAGTACAAGATTGATATAAAACATGTGGGTGGGACAGAGGGGTTTAGTAGATGTTGGTTAAACGGGTTCAGGAGATGTATATGGGGAAAGGGGTTCGGGAGGCATGGGTGGGACAGGAGTTCAAGATGCATGGGTGGGACGGAGGTTTAGTATGTTGTGGAAAGACGGGTTCTGAAAGCATGGCTGGGACAGAGGGTTTTGGAAGATAGAAGTGGGACAGGGGTTCGGGGGGCATGGATGGGACAGAGTTTTATTATTGACGGGTTCTGGAGGCGTAGCTGGGACGGAGGGGTTCAGGAGGTGTGGGTGAGACAGGGATTCGGGAGATGTAATTGGGACAGGGGTTTTGAAGGCGTTGGTGGGAGCGTGGGAATCTCGATGTGTGGGTGAGACAGAGGGGTTTATTTTAGCTTATAAAACACATTCAGTGTGCATGACTGTCGTCTGTGATGGTAAATTAAACCCTCTGTCTGTGACCCTGATGTGTTTTGTGTGTGCTGCTCAGGAGTACGGCATTAACAAAGTGGAGAAGTTGGACATAGCATATGGGTACTGTCTACCGCTGATCAAAAAGATCCTGCTGGATTTGCAGAGAACTCACGAGGATGAATCTGTCAACAAACTGCACCCACTGTAAGTCTGATTCACAACCTCCCTAGAGAAAGCGAGGAATGAGGGAGGGGTTTAAATGATCTAAATATGGAATCGTGTTTGATAATTATTTTGTAAATGTTACTGATGACTACACACTGTAGCTTTAATATTAAAGCTTATTCAGTGAGTATAAATCAAGTCAGTGCAGCTGTATGGACCCGCTATATTAGAGGTGTAAATATAAATTCATTTAAAGCGATGCATCAATTATACAGCCGGCGATTTGATGCATCAATACGTTCACAAGAGTGTCACTGTGTTTGTAATGACATTTTCAACATCTGCGCCGACATATACATAATACCTCCCCAGTAGGGAGTTACGGTGCCAAGTTTCTTGATCTAACATCATATGGGATGTAATGAAAGCTGTATGTTTAATTATTAGGTGTCCCAACACTTTTGTCAATGTCTTTTGAGGGTTTGATTGTACTTTTAGTAACCAAGGATGTTAAGATGATTAACTTATGAATACACTGACACTACATCGCAGATCTTCATATAAGGTATAAGGACTACACATCTGTGTCGACAGGACTTCATTATCATGTTCATGTGTGTATTTGTGTTGTTTAATATATAAGGTTATTGATGTTCTCAGGTATTCCCGTGGGGTGCTATCTCCAGGCCGGCATGTGCGGACACGCTTATATTTCACCAGTGAGAGTCATGTCCATTCACTGCTCAGCATCTTTCGCTATGGAGGTCTGTTAGATGTAAGTTCCACCAAATGCAGGTTTTGTTCTGTATTCAGCAGCCTGTCAGGGTCAAAACATTGTGATATTTACATTAATACTGTTTAAACCAGGGGTAGCCAACCCTAAGGGCGCCTGGTTGCCCGCATCGCCCATTTGTGTCGCCCGCACGACATGTCCTAGAAATAATACCAACTGTCATTGTCTGTTAAATTTCCAGAAAACTGAACGCTTTAGAATGTGAGCTATTTGAGTATTTCCCCAAGACCCAAAATCATTAAAACTGCATTTTATAAATCACAACTGAACGTAGAACACAATCTTAATGCTTTGTTCAAATCCCCATTCAGTTTATTTATTCCAGTATTTTATTTATGTGCCTGTAAGTGTCCGTGTACAAAATGTGGACACTGCAGAAAAACATCATTGACATGGATCCTACAGTTTGACTTTTATCCGAAATCTTTAACCCAACCAGTAAACAGATGTGCAGTAAAAATGGTAACTGAGCTTGAAATGTTTTCAAAGTATTGAATGATTTCAGTAAATATTTGACCTTCATGTAAAGTAACTGCACTTATTAGACATTGTTTTACAATGTCGTTCCCCCTACACTAAATAAATAAGAAACTAAAAGACAAAATGGGGTACCTGCTAGGGGGCAACGGTACATTGTATTCGTCGTGAAACGGGCCATGTGGTTTTCGCACGCAGAATGCAATGGTACGGAACGCGCAAAGGCTTTAAAACACAGGGTCGAACTAAAATTAAGAGCGGGCTCTACACCTAAGCAAATGTAGTCAGTTTAGTGGCGGCGCATTGGACCGTGAGAGGAAACCATACATAGAAATGACACACATTGCTTTGTTCAAATCAATCGTGTGGGCGGAGTTTAGGTTCCTGTGATTGACATAAGCAGCGCAGGTAGATCCAAAACGGATAGTTTCTTGGCATTGTGCCGCAGTTGTAAGGTTTTTGGAAACATTTAAAACATATATTTAATGGATTCATTCACATCACTAACCATAACCAACAATTAATCTCTGCTGCTTTTTACGCTACTTTGACTAAACTAAAGTCATGACAAACAAATCTTCAGTCAACCTAATGTTAATCTTGTGCCCACTAGAGGTAAAATCAGACAGAAACAGTACAGTAATCCTTCAGGCCAAGTATCAGGTTATGATTATTGTATTATTTATATGTGTAAGGCTTCATTAACCCTTCCCACACTGGTTTGCACACTTCATATGCTATTAAACACGTTCTAAACTCTTAAACCTATGGCAATTTAGCATATATAGCACAAATTTCCTACACACATTAGTATATGGACTCTGGTTTCAGGCATTTAATAAAAGTGCTTGACAATATAAACATTTAGCATCTTACTGATTTTTGCCCATTAGTCCTTTCGGTGATGCCCTCCACTGTTATAGATTTATATATTCACTTAAATTCATCCTCTAGTCCAGAGGTCACTAATAAGTGGACTGTGGTCCGGCCTTTATAAACCAAAGTTTCTTGTCGAAACTCGTCATAAGCTCTGACTCTTAGTCAAAAAAGCTGTTCTTTACTTTTGACACCCTTGGAGAGGGGAGGATGTAGTGGCAAGACAGTAAAGGGATGATGATTGACCTAAGGTAGAGTAACAGGTAGAAGTGTAAACCAATCAGAGGCACTGTTTAGCATTCATGTATACCACACGTGCTGCAGTTCCAAAAGCGGCCTGTAGCAAAAGTAAGTTACAGACAGCAATGGCGATTCAGGAGGGAAAGTTGGCATTTTCAAAATGGAAGTACAGACACTGCTTTACTCTCCTTGAGGTAAAAGGCAAAAACATGTATGTGAAGGTGTACATTATGCCCCGGAGCAAAGTGTTTGTCCACGGCCATCAAAAGCAATTTGAATCTAATGAAGCATCTCACCGCTGCACACTGTTCTGCCAAACTAGTGGTCAAAAACACCGCTGCTGACAGTGTTTCTGATGATAGCAGGCCAGGCGTGGTTAATGTGAGCTCTGCTGAAGAAGAAGGTGATGAAGAAAATACTTAAGTACAGTATGTCAACTAGTTGTGATCTGTTGAGGTGCAATAAATAATAATGCAATTCTACTTTGTGCAACTGGCTTGTGAAATCTGATTAGGAAAAAAAAATCTAAATTCTAAGACATTTAAACTTTAAAAATAATAATGCAATGGCTAATTTCCCTGGCAACTGATTAATATTATAGTGTAGTAATTCAGTTACTAACTCAAGTTTTTGAGGGGGAAGTAACCATAATTAATTAATTACTTTTTAAAAGTAATGCGCCCAACACTGGTTAAAATATACCAAAGGATATTTATAATTTGTTTGTAATCAGTTTGTTAGTTTGAAATCAGAACACACGTTAGAAATGATGACGAAATGTCCTCTAACTGGTCCCTGCTGGATTAGCTAACCGAGTGTCCGACTTGCTGTAGGAGGAGAAGGACGAGCAGTGGAAGCGAGCCATGGACTATCTGAGTGCTGTGCCTGAGCTGAACTACATGACACAGATTGTCATCATGCTATATGAAGATAACAACAAGGTAACCCATGTTCCTTATCCAACAATGATCATCTCACTGACAGATTTTACCTGATTAACTTAAATTCTGAATCTACTGATCTGTGACAAACGAGCGTCTACTGAGGGACTGTTTACTGGACCATAGGACAGTGTTGTACAGATTAGAGGACCAGGAGAGGGAGCTGGAGATGGAAACCAACAACTTAGATTATTAAAGTTACAGTGGGGCCAAAAAGTATGTGGTCAGCCACTGATTGTGCAGATGAGGGAGTTATGAAACACATGTCAAATATGAAAGACGAAATGAGAAAAACACTTCAGGAAATCAGGAATGAAAAAAAAAATATTTGTATATGATAGTGAATTATAAGTACTTGGTCATTAACAAAAGTTCAACTCAATACTTTGTAGAATAACCTTAGTACACACACTATATAGGGGCAGCCAATATTACCTTAAATCCATGTTTTTCAACTGTGGGAGGAAACTGGAGAACCCTGGATCCCAAGGCGAACATGTTAACCTAGTTCAAAGTAATAGTGTGATGTAAATATTTAACATAGCAGGAAATACAGTTTATTCAACATCTGGCGTTTTTGGATTTCTCTCTGTCTAAAAAGAAAGCAAAGAGAGTGGGTATACCAAAGGTGTGAAAATGCAGGATTTATGTGGACAGAAATGAGACAATCATTAAAAAGTGAAATATAATCTGGTGCAAGAAAGAACCAGATCTATTTCAGATTTATTTTTTTAATAATTGGGATTGCTTTATTGCAGGACCCATCCTCAGAGGAGCGCTTCCATGTTGAGCTGCATTTCAGCCCTGGGGTAAAGGTGTGCGAGGAAGAGAACGCCCCGATGGGATTTGGTTTCCGTCCCGCTTCTTCTGAGGCAAGATTTTGAATATACATTTTTTAATTGGGACAGCATGCTGGCTTAGTGGTTAACATGCTCGCCTCTCAGCGCCGGAGATTGCCAGTTTGAATCCTGATCTGTGTGGAGTTTCCGTGTCCTTCTTGTGTCCGTGTGGGTTTCCTCTGGGTTCTCTGGTTTCCTCCCACAGTCCAAAAACTTGGATTCAAGGTTAATGCTCTTAATTGCCCCTGTAATCTGTGTGTGTGCCCAGCGATAGTTTGGCGCCAGTCCTGGGGTATTTGCC
>JAOUQT010323120.1:0-13999 GCA_025769995.1 Xyliphius kryptos | reverse complement strand
TGGGCAGTAACGGTTATATCGCATGAAACGCACGCACACATTTCCGTACGCAGAGGGAGTATAAATGAGGCTTTACTATAAACCCTTGGAAACTGTCAACGGCAAATATTTGGTAAAGGTTTGCTTCTCTAACACCAACCCCAAAATGTCTGGGGGCAAGGCCGGTTCCTTAACCACAAGCCTATGACTGCTTGTGTTGGTTTTAAGACAGATTACATTAACATCTTATCATTTAGCAGACGCTTTTAGCTAAAACGACTTACAAAATATCCCACTTAATAGTTGGGGTGAGAACACAGGGTTACATACAGAATCCCCAGAGCAATGAGGTTATGGGTCTTGCTCAAGGACCCACATTGGTAACTTCAGTGGACCCAGGATTTGACCCCACACCACTAAGATTGCTAGTCCAAAACCCAAACCACTGAGCTACCACTCCCACAGATGAGAGACTGTGTAAAACTAGAGCTGCCAACTTAACATGTAAAGAACAAAATAGTGTGGTGTTGAAATCCAATCCAAACGTTTGTTTACCAGTTTAGAAGATCTGCGAATCTCTTTTTTGATGTCCTCCACCAGAAAACCATGGATGCCTTCATGTTCCTCTCCTCTCTGAAAGATTCCGCTGGACATCAGCTGCAAAATAAAATGTACATTTTCTCATGTAGCAGAAATGTTTAATCTAATAACTCTTTAGCAAACTATGGATTATGGAAACTTAAAAAGAACTGTTTCCTACCAGGCAGAAATAATGAACAGTGATTCCATGTTCATCCAGTGTGACTTTTTCGCCGAATTTCTCTGAACAATCATCACTACGTTTACACAACGCACATTCTACAAGAGGCCAAAAAGAAACTACAGTTATTATAAGACGATACATTCTGATCTCCATATTTCGATGGTTCAGTTCAGCAATGCAAAAGTAAGAACAGAATAAGTAAACACAGAAACAGGCTGTCTAACCTTTGCTGGCGACAACCCCTTCGATTATTTCGGAGCTCTTCTTGGTCTTCGACTTCATCATTTTAATAAAGCTAACGAACAAGGGCGTAGTTCTCCCGAATATTTTACTATTATGTTATTTTTAAGTAGCCATATACCTCCCTACATTGCAAACAACTACATTCGGTTAGACTCACCCCTCAGACTTCACACACTCAACTGCCTGCACAACACAACAACGCCAACAACCGAAACAACATTCAAAATGTCGATTCCGCCGGTGAAAACTTCGCATTAACTGCAATTTTACACAGTTCCACTCATTCGTCTTATAAAATCTTCTTTATAATCCAACTAATTTTGAAAATATTAGTCTACAATAAAGGTTTGCTACACACCTCGTCCCTGTTTTGAAAACCCACCCACATCACTTCTGATTGGATAAATTCAAACCTAAACACTTTTGCATTGCAGTGACGTCACGAACTAAACCTCCCCATGCGCCCGAGGCTGCTAAGCGGTCACGTGCTCTCTTACCAATTTAGCAACTTTGTCACCATATTTAGCGACTTTCCAAACGTTCCAACGACTAGCGACAAATCTACCGACTATTTTTTGATGTTACTAAAGACTTTTGGAGACGTTTGAAGCCTCTGAGCACACATGTTCTTCAGTTAAAGTTCAAAGCCGCTACTGACTCCGCCCCCTCTTTTTTACAAAGAGGAACGTAAATATACAGTGTGGAAAATAAGCTACTGCATTTAACAATTTCTGCCAAAGTGTCTCTTTTAAGGTATTTTGGTTCAATCTACTTATGTAAATCAGGCTTTTTCCCACATGACAATAATGAAGTCCAGATATCAGTGCACCCTCACTGATGATAATTTATAAGACTGCTTTAGAATTGGCATCAGCAGCTACTGTACAGACTCTTCCTACCTGGCTGACAGCATTTTGTGAAAATCATCAGAATAATAGCGTTTTTTTCGGTGGATTGCCCTGTATTGTTAATAATACAAACATGATGTTTGTGAAAAGGGTTAAACATTAAAACTTAAAAAAAGATGAATACTGGGTAGATCGACCTGTTTACTGAAACAAGTAGATCTCAGGTGAGAAATGTGTGGGCACCCCTGCCTTAAGAAAACTACGAGCGGAGTCAACATTTATAACGACGTGAAGAAATTTATTGATAACTCCCGTTGTGAAAATCAGTGTGTTCACATAGATGAGTATAAATTATGAATAACAATACGATATAAGTAAAGGTATATTGAGCAAATTTGTTATTTCAGTGTGTATCATACTGGTAGCCCTTGCGTTGGTGACATCTAGTGTAAATCTCACCAGTCAATAACTATTTTATGGCTATAAAAACATCTTATTATCTAGAAATGCAGTATTTAAAGCCGTTGTAGAGCAGATAGATAACTCGTAACGGTAGTGCATGAAAGCAACAGGAATATACTTCTGATTAACACTTTAATTCATATAAAACAATGTGTAAATATAGCCTTTTTATATCAGCCTGTAAACTTTGTCTCTGGTCCTCTTAACTACCCCACCCCACCATCGCACTCATGTAGCAACACATAAAATTTAACAGCAATAACCTCATAAATTTGGACATTCATTAATTAATTTTACCCGTTGGTAGTGCCTGATACCAGTAGTTTTCCAAACTACTTTTTTCTTTGCGAAAAAAAATCCTTTAAAGTGATGTTAACTCCTTTCATAGTTGTCCTGACTTTGGTCATTTTTATGTGAGTTTTTTCCTGGTCTTGTAAAAAAAGACTATTTTTAAAAACCCTCCTTTAACTCACAGGCTTTTTCAGATCTTAGTCCGCTGCCCTGTGGATAATTAGCATGATAGCTCGCATGACACGTTCTAAAATTTCTCTTAACATTGTGCTGCTTTGCAGAACACCTTTAAGTGTCGCTATGGTGAGCTATTTTTAGAAGAGACTTGCGGGTGACTCGCGTGGTCCATATTGGTGACCCCTGGTCTACAGTCTTTGCCTCTCATGCCCACGCACCATAGTGACATATACAATACTCTTAATAATAACTACTGGAAAATTATGACTTACAGACATTATGTAGACTTTTACATTGTTAATAGACAGCTTTTTCATGGTTGTTAAAGTTAATCATATATGCTTTCACATGTAAGGTTTTCCACATAATTTTTGAAATAGTCACACTCCTACAGCTCTTTACAGTTATATTTTTGTGACTCCCCTTTTATATGTTGCTATTTTTATTAGCTGTCCCCACTAAAACTGTACATCATTCTTTAGTTTTTGCTCATTTAGCACTTCTAAGCATGATTCATAATGTCAAAAATGTGTACGTTTTTCAAACGTGCAAAACCTATTAAGGCATCATAAAGGAGCACTTTATTAAAAAAAAAAAAAAAACAACATTCTAATTGAACTGCAAATGAAATTAAGGCCTAATAATTTGCTTCAAGGCGGCACAGTGACTTAGTGGTTAGCACGTTTGCCTCTCTGCTGGGGATTCCTGGTTCGAATACTAATCTGGGTGGAGTTTCCATGTTCTCCTCGTGTTCTTGTGGGTTTCCTCTGGGTTTTCAGGTTTCCTTCCACAGTCCAAAAAACATGGATTGAAGGCAAATTAAATGCTCTAAATTGCCCAGTATAGGCTGTGTGAATGAGTGGGCCCAGCAATAGATTGGCGCCCTCTCCTGGGTGTATCTGCCCAGGGCCCAAAACGTTCCTCTCTGGATGGGCATGGGGAACCCCACCACAACCATCATAAATGATTAAGTGTAAGAGAATGAATTAATTAATTATTTGCTTCAGCATTTTACTGGTTACCCCTATATAGTGTGTGTTTTTTATGATTAAAAATGTGTAGATGTTCATATTTAATCTTCAATAAAGAAAGTGCACAAAATAACCAGTGAAATACTCTTTACGCAGCTGAGAAGTGAAAATGACACAGGTTGCCATCACGAACAGATGTCAACTTTCTTTAACACATTTTCCACGACTCTGACTTGGGCTAAATAAAACTTTGCTCGTGCCAAAAAACATCTGGAGTCCCCCACCAGGGTGCTCTCACTCGCTGTGGATTCCTGTTGGCCATCACTCTGTTTGCAGCCTATTTCTACTGTGGCTAAATTACCTTGTACCACCTTCGATTCAGCGTAGTAGCTAATGAAATATAGCTCGATGTGCTCCGCCTCTGCCAATTTCAACTAATCTAGCGCCGCCAATTGGCATGAGTTTACAAAGTAATACAAAGTATGTACTTGCTGCCTCATGACTTCCAGTTGCGCCTAAAATTCTTCCCATTCTACCTCCTCAACGTAGGCCGACAGTTGAAACTGTGTTGGCTTGGTAAACAGTCCAGGCAGAAGCAGGCTTACTCCATCTCCTTCACTGCCTAGATGGACTGCTGCCATGTGCCGGGGAGTTCCACCTGAAAAAATGTCTTTCTTTGTAAACCGCCTCAATTTTGTCCTGGAAGCAACCATCCCACTTCTGACACCATTTGGGGTGGACGTCACACGAGTTGGCATCACAAACTAATGTCTTCTTTATTCAACAAACTCTTAGATTCAGCATAGCAAAGGCTCCAAACACTTACGAATGGCACAAACGCGACCCGCTAATATAACCTGCGGCCACAACACAAGCTTGGAACCAAAGAACTGGTCAAAAAACAGACTAACTCTGGACCCATTTACATACAAACTTACATTTTTATAATCGGATTGACAATGTGTTAGCCTAATTTTTGTCTTTCAGAACATTTAATTTAAGAACTTCTGTTGATATTAAAAATATTAAAACAGTTAAGTGACTAATATGTGAATATCCGAAATACAACACTGCAACTTCAGGAAAAAATGTAAAAGAAGTGTTGCTAATTTTCGTTAAATTTTGAAAAGAAGAAGAAGTAGATAAAAGTTTTAAAGATGTTTGCTTATTTCTCCCAATGATAATCTGTTTCTAAAATGATGCCTATTTGGCCTATGAGTCATTTTATTAGTTTGGTGTGTCAAATATGTTCACTTGCCTTTTTGTTGTCCCAAATCAGCACACTTTCAAGTTACAGTTGGCCTTCTAATTTTTAAAAGCCAATCATTGTCAGAGTACCTAAAAGATTTGGTCAGTGAAGTGAAGAAAATCCTGGTGGTAAATCCTTTTTTAACATTGTCCTCAGTTGTTAATGATGCGCCTGGGATCAAGGGCATTAAATCCCACAAAGGCTACAATGGATGTGACAAATGTGTACAGTTTGGTGTTTATATTAGCAATTGCATGACATTTTCTGAAGTTAATAAAAGTCAACAGAACAAAATTGACCTGGCATCAAACAACCATTGGTATCATCAGTGTTTTTCCTCACGACTACATGCATTTAGTGTGCTTAGGGCAAAATTTTCTGTCATTTAGCCACTGGAATCAATCAGCCACCTTTTGCTTCCTGTGATAATATCCCCACAGACGTGCCCGCCTCGACGGTTAGTTCCACCGCAGCAGGGTGTGAAAACAGTTGCATCAACAGATCGAAATGGTCCTATGTACAATGGTCCTATGCAAGGGGAAATGTCACAAACAATACAGATACCATGCCTCAGACTCTCTTCTCAATTCTCCCACTTATTATTTGCAGCTGCTCAGGACCGCTCCAACCTCTTCCTCGTGTATATATTCTCCCAGTTCTGGCTTCCTGAGTTTGAGGGATCTTTGTTCAGTACGCTATGTTCTCTCAATCTCTCTAAGCCTGGTTGCACTGCCTATCTATATTCCCTCTTCTGTACTTGGGTGTTGGAGGCAATGGTTACGTCACAGCAATAAAACTTTGTTTTTTTTTAGAGTTACATTAAACTTTATTTGGTTAACTGAACGGCACGTAGCTTAGTGGTTATAGCACATTCGCCTTTTAGTGCTGGGGATTCCCGATTCGAGTCCCAATCTTGGGGAAGTTTTAATGTTCTTCCCGTATCTGCGTGGGTTTCCTCCGGGTTTTCCGGTTTCCTCCCACATCCCAAAAACATGGTTTCAAGGTATATTGAATGCTTGAGTGTTTGTGTGTGTGGCTGTGTGAGTGACTGTGTATCCAGCGATGAATTGGCGCCCTGTTCTGCCCATCGCCCAAGACACTCTACCCTGGATGGGCACGGGGAATCTACCCTGGATGGGTACCCTGGATGCCCCCCCCCACCCTCATAGAGTAATAAGTGGAAGACAATGAATGAATGGATGAATGGTTTAAAGGGTAAGCAGTCATAATAATGATAACAGGCGCCAACATTTTTTCATTATGGAAAATGTTTTGCAATTGAGATTTTTATATCAAGTTGGGGTAAGTCGCTTTGGATGAAAGCGTCTGCTAAGTAACTAAATGTAAATGTAATAATAATAATAAGATATTGCATAGTGGACAGTTACAGAGTTTATAGCTGCATTCCGACAGTTAAACAGTAGCTTCAACATTGATGATGTAAGAGAACCATTAAATGAACAGAGCTAATATTTATTGAAAGGCTTTGTTAAATGACACCAAAGCTTTAAAAAGATACCAATAGATGGCGGTAAAACACAATTTATGTGTGATTATTGTAATTCAGGAAACATCATTTAAAAAAAATAATAAAAATGGACAATAGGATTTAATTTATTTTTTAAACATCCAGAGAGTAAAGTAACAATTACTTGTTGGAAAAAACGTATTATAATCTGTATTACATTTTACAGTTCTATACTTTACTAATACGTCAAAATAATGTGCTATTCGCTTTTCTTCTTAAAGAGTTTTATAAATAATTTCATGCAAACTCTATTTAAATCCAACTTTAATTACACGAAATAAGACTACAGAAAATTTCCAAACAATTCTTAAATCATGTTGTTATTAATAAATAACAATTTGTTTACTTTTAAAGTAAGCCTTTGCCACTGGCTCAATTATATTTATTTTGGAGAAATGTATTTTTGTCTACTCGTGCTTTTTTGTGTCTGTATAATTGGTTTCTTCATTAAGAACTTTCTAAATAAAAGACTTTTATTTTTGCTACCAAAATTGTCTGTGCGTTTACGGTGTGTTTGCTCTTGATAGTTTTTAAAGGTGTAGTAGCACTTTATAAAACATTTTATTGTTTTATTTATATGTATTTGTCTGCACTAATAACACAATAAATATATATTTTATATTAAGACTGATGTCAAAACCAATTGGTCCACTATTTAAGTTTATGTTATTGTCCTTAGACTTTAAAGTAAAAATAAAGATTGGTTTTACCTAGTGCATAGCATCAATAATATGATTTAGAATATCACACAGTACCTTTTTCCCCACTAAATTAATTTTAAACATGAGCTTTAAATAACAATTGATATTGCAGTATAATTGAAGTATGTTTAGGTACTATGATGTACAGTACTTTCTGTATAGACTGTGCCAACAGGCCCAGCAGACCAACAAAGTTCACCAACAGTGTGAAAATAATGCATAGGCTTTGTTTGAAAAGCCAATGCATGCAGTGTAATATATCATTCATCAATATGCATACTCTGAATTTGTATACATTTAAACCAGGTCTTTCGCCAAACATTTAATTACCTGGCATTTTCTATAATGAATAGTGAAACGGGGTGGCACTGTGTCTTAGTGGTTAGCACGTTCGCCTCTCTGCGTTGGGGTTTTCCGGTTCCAATTCCGATCTGGGCGGAGTTTCCATGTTCTCCCCATGTCCGCGTGGGTTTTCTCCAAATTCTCCGGTTTTCTCCCACATTCCAAAAACATGGATTCTAGGTAAATCGAATGCCCTAAATTGCCCTGTATAGTGTGTGTTTGAATGTGTGAGTGAGTGAGTGTGTGCCCAGGGATAGACTGGTGCCCTGTCCAAGTAGAGGAATAAGCGAAAGATAATGAATGGATAGGTGGAATAGTAAAAAAATTAAAAAGCTGAGCAAATGATTTACCTATAAATAAGATTATTTTTCATGCATTATTAATTTACTACTCAGTTAAAATATTATTGTGGTTCAAAGGCAATATGAGAAACGTCGCCACTGCTTATTTTATTGTCTTTACCTTCTGTGTGCAGTAAGAGCAGTGAAAATGAGCGAAGTACCTGGGTAAGGAAAAGGGACAGTACTGCACTACTGTTGTTGCCAGGTACTGTGTTATCCGTAATGAAAGAGAGAATTTTGTTTTTTATGGCAATAAAAGCACAATCACACACAATAACACAACACAGATGATTCCAGTGCCTGTCTAGATTAGTGTCAGTGCCAAAACTCTGCAGCCCAACTAGTGTTCAACCAGCCCAAGGGAACTCACGTCACTCCACTACTCCACTGCTCTCATTCAGCACAAGGCACCGACTCTGGTCTACAGGACAGTCTCTGGATCTGCCCCCTCTTACCTTCATTCCATCTTTCCTAAACACACTCCAACTCGTTGCGCTCTAGTGATGAATGTCGCCTGGTGATTCCAACTTACCGTGGTTCTAATTCTCACTTCATTACATTCACCACTGCTAAATGGTGGAACGACCTTCCCAACAACATCTGTAAGGCTGAGTCACTCAACATTTTCAAGAAACTTCTCCAAACACACCTCTTCCACAGACACTTGTTATAAAGAAAAAAATTATAAACAAAACAACAAAAAAAAATCAGCCAGATCAAGTAATGTGTAGGTTTTAAAGATACTACAGTGTAGCTGTTTTTTTCCCAAACCACTGACTTGTTGTTCTCTTATTTGTGTGTGTTTTTGGATAAAAACGTCTGCTAAATGTCTAAATGTAAATGTAAAAGGGGAATAACAATCAAATCAAGTGATCAAAATTTAGGCATAATTTTTGTAGCAACTTTGCTCTTTATCAGACAACTGACATAAAAATAAAAGCCTTTATTGTTGGCCCAGCACTTTGTTAAAATAAAAGTAAGTCTACGCAAAGTACAAACCTAAATAATGTGTGAACTGACTTGGTTTGCTAGGCCAGTCATGGATAAGATATTATTAAATAATTTAATGTTGTGGGTGTATATTAGATGTGTATTATCATTTCTTAAAGCATTTTAAAACAAGAATAAATAACCAAGTAATATTTTGTATGTTTTTTTATTTTTTATTTTTGACTGTATTTCGTTTGTCAAGTTCAATAATTACACAAAATAGCAATAAATTGGTGTCATCAGTCAAGTACATGACATTTGTAGATAAGGTTTTTAGCTTGAATTATTTTCTAAGAAGCAAAGCTAATATGGCAGAACTTAGAATGCAAGAGCAATGTAACAGTAAATAAACCTAGTTAAATAGCCTCTATTATGTATAATGAAATTGTTGCAAATAGCTGAGAAATGAAGTGGATTAGAGCATGTGCTGTGTTGTTTTCTCCTTTTTGCAGTGCAAAAAAATCCAGGAAAACGAGATTGACATCTCAGCTTCTCTATTATTTGACAACACTTCCAATGGGGGTCCTCAAATGCACTATCACCCTGATCTATAAGATTACAGCCCATGTTTTTTTCTCCCAAAATAAAGTTCCAGAGGGAGTGCAAACAAGTCCGTGGATTCTCCATACACCATTACTTCACCCACCAGCGACCAATGCTACTCCATGCTGGCAATATGCAAGCTAATTTAGCCAATTATGCACAGGTGTGATGCTAATTCTTATCTGGCATACTGAGCTGCTGGCAGTAAAAATAGTATAATTACACAGCTGTCCCCCTGTTTGCGTATAATGCCACTGTGACAGCTCCTGTCTCACAAAAACACTTTCTCGAAAAAGGCAGCCTAGATAAAACTTTCCTAACTCTTGCTTATTTTGTTGCACCTGTCATAAGGTGAATATTCTAAAGTAGACGGCTCTAACAACAGGTGATATTATGGCATTATTTATATCACAATAATGTAGTGTATGGCTACATTAATTAGCCTGACATTATGTGCAAAAATAAATGATTCAAAGTACATAAAAAAATATTAATTGAGATATTTTTATAAATTACAAAAATGTATTTACTTAATAAGTAGACATACGGCATATGCAGAATTTAAATACATATTTAAATACAACAATGCAGTGATTTATTACATTTGCCATTAATAACTACATTCAAGAATTCAATATTACCTTTAACTTGAAAAACAATTCTGGATCCCAAAAAAATACTCCAATGTTTCTTTGTATCTTTGGTGTGTAAACTGAATATACACTGAAGATCAAAATCGGAGAAGAATGTATGAACACTTTAAAATGTAAATTTTTCTTCTTCTTTTTTATATAATGTAATCTGCATTGATCAACATTTGAAGGGTTTTTGTAAGGGGTACACCAAGCCACTATAATAGTGTTTTACAAAATAACCTAAATCTATCAACATTAAACCTTTATTTTGCAAAAAACTTTTATTAAGGTCACAACAATAACTCATCGGTTGGAAGTTTACAGGCTGTTGCTTTAAATGACTTCACAGTCATCACTAGTCTCTCACACTACCCTGGTCCACTCTTATTCCCGTCTTTTTCACAGTTCTGTGACTGTTGTGGTTTTCTTGTTTATAACTTTGTCACCAATGATTTTTCAGAGGTTTTTTATTGGGTTTAGATCTGGACGCTGGATATTTCATTGTTTCAATGTTTTTATTGTCAAGAAACTGCTTTTTTATTTGCTTTTCCTCCTTGTTATTATCTATGTTTTATGTATTTCTAGTATTTTATAAATGTCAAAATATTTTATTTGTTGTAAAGCGTCTTTGAGGTGCCAGGAAAGCGCTATATGTGTGAAAAAAAAAGTATTATCATCATCATCATTATTGGGCGGCAAGGTGGCTTAGTGATTAGCACATTCGCCTCTCAGTGCCGGGGGTTCCCGGTTTGAATCCCAAACTGGGTGGAGTTTCCATGTTCTCCCCGTGTCCCCGTTGGATTTCTCAGGTTTCCTTCCACAGTCCAAAAACATGGATTCCAGGTAAATCGAATGCAATAAATTGCCCTGTATAGTGTGTGTTTGAGTGTGTGGATGTGTGAGTGAGTGTGTGCCCAGCGATGGACTGGCAAACTGTCTGCCTAATGCCCGAAACATTCTTCCTTGGATGGGCATGAGGAACCCCAGCGCAACCATAGAATAGGATTAAGCGTAAAATAATGAATGAATGAATGAATGAATGAGCCCAGTGTCCAGTGTCCAGCCCAGTGTCATGACCTAAACCCAAAACCTCTGGAAAATTCTTGGTGACAAAGGTATGGCCAAGAAAGCACACAACAGTCACAGAATTGTGGAAGAGACTGGAAAAAGAGTGGACCAAAAGCCCACCAGAGCAGTGTGAGAGACTAGCAATGTCATGCGACTGCAGATGTCACAGATATGCAACGGAATAAACACTTCCTACTGATTGGTGACTGTTGTAACCTTCAAAAAAAAATTTTGTAATCTTTTTCTGTGCTATAGTAATTGCTGTTCTCCAGCTATGATCATTACACTTTTTCCAAAATAAAGATTTTATGTTGAAATACATAAGGTTATTTTGCAAAACAATGTTCTAGTGGCATGGTGTACCCTTACAAAAATTCTTCAAATGTTGACCAATGCAGATTACCTTACATCCATCTATTATCCTCTGCTTATTCCTCTACTATGGGTTCCCCATGTCCACCTAGGATGCCAATCTATCACTGGGCACACACTCACACATCCACACACACAAACACACACTATAGGGGCAATTTAGATCATTCAACTAGCCTGGAATCCATGATTTTGGACTGTGAGAGGAAACCGGAGAACCCGGAGAAAACCCCCACGGACACGGGGAGAACATGCAAACTCCATGCAGATCAGGAGTTGAACCAGGAATCCTCAGCGCTAAGAGGCAAACGTGCTAACCACTAAACCACTGTGCTGCCCATTACATTATTTCTTAAAAAAAAAAAAAAAGCAGGTGTTCATACATTGTTCTCAAGTTTTTATCTCTAGTGTATGGGTATCCCCTCTGCAACCCTAGTAGAGGATTAAGCAGAAGATAAATCATACGACATTAGCAAGTAAAGTTCAAGCATTTTAAACTAATATGATGACAATTATGTATAGGTATGTGTGTTTTATGGCATTAATTACGGCGATTTCTGATGACCTCAGATGACAGAAAATTGGTCTATGCTCATTAGGCTTTAATGTTTGGACTTCACCAACTTACAATTTGGCAGATTACGCGCAGATTACCAAACTTATGTTGTAGACATTCTTTAGATTTCAATGTTTCATCAATGATGGCAAGCCTTCTTGGCCCAGATTTAGTCCAAAAAATGATCCTACCACATCTGTGTTAGATAGGATGAGGTTTTTATGCTGAATGCAGTCTTTGCTTTATTATGTTTTTTTACTTAAATCAATTAGATATATTGTGTTCTTATATGTCCAAAAAATATCTTTTGACTTGCCCATGTAATCAAGCAGGCAAATGTTATTTTTAAAAGTGAAATGGGATTTCTTTTTATAACCCTGCTATGCACAACATTCTTGTTTTGTATTCTAGTGATGGTGGACTAAAGATGGTAACGAAGAACTCAGGTTCTTTGTAACCCTAAGGACAATTACACACCTTGCTCTTGGTGTGATGTAAAAATCACACAATGAACACATACATCTTATCATCTGTCACCTCGGTAAATAAAAACACCTGACATTAATTTGACCTTCAAATGATCTGATAACCCTAAGTTTTCATAATACCCTTTAGAGACACGATATTTTGGATACATTTCCTCAATAAAAAAATGGACAAGTAGAAATTGTTGTATTGTCTTTTGTTCTTTCCATTGATATAATATGTTTAAAATTCAGTTTCAGTTTAGATTTATGTATAAAATACAACCTCTGTATAAATCACCATTATTATACATTTTAAAGCAGCACTGTTATTTCTTTATCAGAGCCACACATATTTCTATTTTAAATGCTGTTGTAACCATTAAGGATTCATTTTGCTTGATTAGTTTTATTGTTAAGCAATGTACATTTAATATTTTTATTGTTTTTTTTCAACGAAAGCCTATGCCAAGCGCAATGCCTTTAATGTAAAAATGTAGAAAATATGGGTGCAAATGAGTCAAAAGATATAATCATTTTATAAATAAAAAAATAGCATAACTTTTTTATTTTTTATTTAATCGATTAAACACACAACCAAACAAGATATTTTACAGCACCTTTTGTATTCTCCTGCTAGCAGCTCCTTTTAAAGGAATATTCAGCTTTTGTTTGGAGCAGAATGCAAGAGCATGCACAGGGGAGAGTAGTCTCATCATTAAATTCTGCCACTTATGATAGTCAAAGTGAAGGTGACATGACCCCTATGCACAGCTCTGTTCTCAGAGTTGTGGAAAAAAAAATAAAGGCCTGGCATTATTATCAGACTGTGTCAGAGTTGTGAACTAGTTCTGGAAATTGACAAACTGCTTCCTCAGAAGAAGTCAAATTAAATGCTTCAATCCCGCCACCCCATCAAATTCAATATTCTTTTTTTTCTGTAGGGAATAAATGGTGAATTCCTACCCCATATGCTAAGCTTTCACAGTGCACGTGAGGAACAGCTTGTGATGGCTCACCTAGTGCAGCTTGCAGAAATTGCTGTCTACACAAGCCAAATAATTCTGCTTCTTTGACCCTGGCAGTTCAGTGAAGTCTAATTATCGGTTTCTGCAGCCAGCCCACTGGGGTCCTCAGTGTCTCCTGTCCCGTCCTTCTTTCTAAGAATGAAAATTGAGTTGTCTGTGGAGTGACAGAATATGGCTTTTAATATAAAAGTTAAAACTAGCACTGCAGGAGCCTAGTATTGAAGGGTCAAAAACAAGCATAATTTAGTTCCCCTGAACTTAAAAACAGAATATTTTAAAAAGTTTTATCAGAACTAGTTATCATGCACTAGCACTAGCCACATGATTCATAATGATCAACGAACAAATGTGAATATTTTTTTAGCTTAGTGCGATGTAATCATTCATTCATTCATTCATTCATTATCTTCCGCTTATTATTTTATGAGGGTCGTTGGTGGTGGTGGTG
>JAOUQT010323109.1:0-13999 GCA_025769995.1 Xyliphius kryptos | reverse complement strand
GGAGGTCATACAATTGTGGCCACACACACACACACTACTGAGCTGAGCCTTAGTTAAACTTGTCTTAAGGAATTTCGACTGAAGTTGGATCAGCCTGTCATTCGATTTTCCACTTTGATTTTGAGTATGATTCCAAACCCAGACCTCCAAAGGATAATAATTGTGATTTACATTTTGATCATTTTTATGTTATTTTGTATTCAACACATTCCACTATCTACTTAATAAAGATTTTTAACTTAAATATTTTATTCATTGAGATCTAGAATGTGTTATTTTAGTGGTCTCTTTATTTTTTTGAGCACTGTATATATAATAACTGATTCAGGAATAAACCACCCTCCCTTGCCTTATTGCTATAATAGTTTACAGTTTTCTAACAGATTTAACAGTGTTTCAACACAAACCTCTAAAATACCATTTTAATTTGTCTCCTTACTTAAAACTTCACTTTTTAAAGAAATCTGTGAATGTAATATTTCATATTTAACACAGAGAGAGACTCGTTGCATGTTAAAAAAAAAAAAAAGAAGAAAAAAGAAAACCCATACAATTCACACAGGCGTAAACCGATCACTAAAGTCCTTGTTCTCCCCCGGGATGTAAGTGACGTTACCTCTGCACCACTTTGGTAATGAATTCATCAGTGCAGATCAAGGCATCAGACAAGCCTTTGTAGAGTTTGCAGGCCACCTGCTGAGAGTCAATCACTTCCATCACCACTAATAAAGACAAGAGCAAGATGAGAAGAAAGTCAGGCTGATTTAGTATTGAGAAAGGGGATGGAGACACATCCTCACCACAAACCAGTGACTCGTTTACTGGATGCTGAAAGGAAACACTGAAGCTGGAGTCAGTCAGTGGACAAACTTCAAACTGCAGCAGGCCGGGAGTAACTGAAATTATGATAACAGCACAGAACCACTTCAGATCTGCAGTCCTAAATGTTCCACATGTTCTCTATGAATGTAATGAATTAACAAACACTTTGTAGATGGAACGTTCTCCTTAATGGTGTTAAAGATAGACGACTCCACCCATACCTTCCTTAATCAAGGTCTTTTTGACACAGCTGCCGATCAGTGTGTTGTAAGCTGCCTGATGTCGAATGACATCCAGCAAAGCAGGAACGTGTGCAGGATGTCGGAAAGGAATTTTGGAGACTAGCGCCCCCTGTAGAGCTTTTCCATCCTGCACTGGTGCATCTCCATTCAGAAAGTAGCAGTGCTGCTGTTCTGGCAGAGCCTAATCAAAATAAATAGAATACATAGATAAGTATATCAGAGGAATTTATTTTACCTGGAAACCTGGTTAAACTACATATCTGCCTGGTGGTGGGCCTTACTGCATAAAAGCGCATGGACCGAGCAGACGCTGGGGGACTACTCCCGTCCTCCTCAAGCAGCTGACTTGCAATGATGAGGTCATACAGTGGACACAAGGTAGGAGCAGAATCAAACACGGGGATCCCTAAAATTCAGGAAGACATGAATTCATGCTCTGTAAATGCTTTGATGTGGAAACATCTATAAAGAACCGTAACCAAACTGCCGTTTTGTTGTCATTGTTATGCCCATATATACAACTCCATGTCTAAGTGTCATTTTCAATAATAAAAATAGGGTTTCACAAAAATGACCCATCACGTTCTATGGTAAATAAATATTTACTTTAGTGTACATTTTTTTCATGTACATCAGTGAATCCTCTAAATTACAAGGTAATTTAGGAGTCATAATACTAATCTCTATGCAAGATGGGCTCGACACGAAGGGGACTACAGTTACACCTCTTTCCCGTGATTTATTCATAATGAAAGCAAAATCCTTAATAAACTGGTCTTCCGCAACAAAATCTAGTCTGGTTTAAGTGATCACTGAGTAACAGGTTTCCGGTTTTTTTGGCAATCAAATACTGTCAATTAGTGGCCAAATTACAGAATGGGAAAACAATGTGTTGCATTTTTACTAATGTGAAGCAGTCAGAGGTGTTATAGTAAATAATGTTACAGCTGGACAACAGATTGTGATGGAGGCCACTTTTTAAAAAAGTTTTACTATTAAAAATCCTACTTCGATATGCTCATCACCAACAAGGTGCCAACTAAAAACAACAAAAGCAAGAAGGTTTTTTTGTGCCAACAAAAAAAAAAACACATACCTGTGACGTTGCCCAGTTTGTGTATAAAAGACAGAGAGAAAGGCATGGGGCGGTTTATCTTCAGAAAAAAGCATGCCGGCAAGTCCACACAGTTTGAGTTCGAGGCGGGAGAAAAGGTCGGAGTTCTAAAAAGGTAGAGGTATCTGAATAAATAGACCTACAGACATGGGATGTGATTGATGTGTTCAATTTAAGGAGGCGATTCTCCTCAGCATAGAAGCTGTGATATAAGATTTACAGTGCCTTGCAAAAGTATTTGCCCCCCTTGAACTTTTGCCACATTTCAGGCTTCAAAGATAAGAAACTGTAATTTTTGTGAAAAATCAACAAGTGGGACACAATCGTGAAGTGGAATGAAATTTATTGGACATTTTAAACCTTCTTAGATATATTGTATATACATATTGTAAATTTATTGTAGTTTTGCACATCGAGAGCCTAAAATTTTTGCCCATTCTCCGCTCGAGCTCAGTGAGGCTGGATGGACAGCGTTTGTGAACAGCAGTTTTCAGCTCTTTCCAGAGATTCTGGATGGGATTCAGGCCTGGATACATCTTTTGTAAACCATTCCATTGTAGATTTTACTTTATGTTTTGGATCATTGTCTTGGAAAATAAATCTCAATATAATCGCTCGTACTGTGCTCCTTAAGATGTTTAAAGCTTTGTATCCAAATCCCGCTTTAAACTTCTCCACAACAGTATCTCGGACTTGCTTGGTGTGTTCCTTGGTTTTCATGATAATCTTTGCGCTTTAAACAGAACTCTAAGACTATCACAGAATAGCATTTATACAGAGACCTAATTACAAACAGGTGGATTCTATTTATCATCATCAGTCATTTAGGTCAACATTGGATTTTTCAGGGATCCTCACTAAACTTCTGGAGTGAATTTTTTTCTAAAAAATAAAAAGTGTAATATATAAAATAAATTTAATTCCACTTCATGATTGTGTCCCACTTTTTTTTTTTTTTTTTTATAAAAAATGACAATTTTATATCTGTATGTTTAAAGCCTGAAATGTGGCAAAAAGTTGAAAAGTTCAAGGGGGCTGAATACTTTTGCAAGGCACTTTATATGACGGGTGAGATTTACCCCTTGTTATCTGTGGGGTGAGAGCCAGTGATAAGAGGGGCGAATGGGAGCTTGTAGATGGACGAAGTTCCTTCCACTGTCACAGACACACTGACCCCCAGAGAACTAGGGACTGCAGAAAGGAATAACACACTTAATCCCAAACGGATAAAGTTAATATAATTACAAATACTTAGTTAAATACTTAGAGCTGAAATATGAAACTAATCAGCTGACATAAAATTAGATATAAAATTTATATAATTTAAATCTGATGTTAGTACAGAGCCAGATGATTACCAGCTACATACAACTAATTCTGAATGCCATATTATAATTTAAGGATGCTCCAATGTATGATTTAAGAGGTGCGTTTAAATTAAATCGACTCACTTGTAGCGTCTGTGAAGTTCTGCGGCTTGCCAGATTTCTCCTCCAATACGTCATAAGGAGAAACGTAACACTGTAAAGAAAGAAGATGGCCGCCGCTCCTGGGAGTCAGCAACCCGACGCTGCCATGTAGGATCATATCCACGGTGTTAGCGTTGGTGGCTATCCTGAATAAGAAATCCATAAAGAAGTACATATTGATTGGACACACCCATTTCTTGCTCCATTATTTTTCCCACTCACCATTTAGATTGACTTTGGACAATTACAATTAGACAATTAGACTCCAATCGAGGGGTCAGCAATTAAGTATGGCCGCGTGCCAGATATTTTCCAATAATTACCTGGCGGGCCACAATAATTTTCCATAACGAAAATGGAAAATGATAGCCGAACTTGAAATAAGCAGACGCACAAGGCACATTTAAGGAGGGCTGATGTGGGTGAAATTTGTGGACTGACCATTAGGGACACTATTAATGAAAAAAACAAATGAACCTCCCCCCAACAGCAATTGCATTTCTCATGTTACAGTTAGCTGTCAAAAAATGGCTCTATCAAAAAATCTCAAGAGAAAAGTTGAGAGCGAAAACAGGATCTTGTTGAATAGACAGAAATACGTCTTCATCCTCCCAGTTTTATTAAAACCCACATGCCTGATCTGTAACGAGGGTGTCTCTCCAATAGCAGACGGCATCACAAAACAAAGCATGCTAATTTGAATGCAAGGATGTCTGGTCTGTATGAAAGACGCTGTGTTTTAATTTTTATGCTCATGTGGCGTCGCTGGAATATGTGTGGGCCGGGCTCCATCCACCCAACGGTAGCGCATCATGGGGACTGGTCAAGGTGAGAAGAAAATGGTTAATAATGTCCTTATTTGTTCATGGAGTTGTGTTGTGTTTACGTCAAATTTGGGTGGTGTATTGTTTGTCAGTTCTACAGTGATGGGGTTTTTGTGCAGAAGCAATGCTGTAGTTTTATTTAAACACCTCAGTGACACTGCTGGAATTGGAATAATGCATCAACCAAATAATACCTGCTCAGTGGTGATGCCATTATAGTCCTGACCATTAGAACAGAGTAAAGGAAACATACAGTATGCTCCACAAAAAGATGGAATAAAATATGGAACTGTAAAACTACGAAGGCCATCTTTATAGTAAGTGGTACTGATAACATGATCAATAAGTGGAGCAAAAATGAGGTGTTCCCTAACTTCTGACATATACTGTATGGTAGGTTATTACACTTGTAATTAGAATCTAGGTACCTAAACATGTGCATCATCTTGGTAAGGTCCAGCTCCAGAGATTGAAGAGCCAGGTACATCTTCGTCTTCAGTTTGCTTTAAGAAGAAAAAAAAAATGAGCTACTTCTATTTTAATAAATTGTTTACTTTAAAAACAAGGACTTACTTATCTCCTGGAAGCTTGTAAAGGTTGACGAGACCCTTCAGATGTTTCGAGAACTCCTCAAAGTTTTTCTCTCTGGAACAACGAAACAGTTAATCCATCATTACACATCAGTACAATATAAGAATACTGCATACTAACAGATAATGTAGGAGTTCTACCCCTCAGAACCTCAGCAGCATGAGGACAGGACATTCAGTTTTTGTATTTTAATGATTAGCAAACTGAAGTGCTTTTTACCTCAGATGCTGGATCAGCTCAGGACAACTCTGTAAATCAAAAGAAATATAAATGTTGTTTCCTCCATACCATAGTAATTACATGATTTTGATGTGTCTAAACATGATTTATATTAAAGCAATGAGGCACAAGAGGGCATGTGTTATTGTAAATTTATCATGGGAAAGAGGTGTTGCTAGGCATGATATGAAGCCAAGTTACAGTTAGCCTTCCTGTGGTTTATTTACAATAACACAAAACCTCAAGTGCCTTATCGCTTTTATAAAACAGTTACAAACACGTTATACTTTAAAAAAGGTTGATTCATAAATGTGTTTATTAAAAGCAAACTGTCCGTTTTTTAAAATGAACAATGATCGCTGAGTAACAGGTTCCCAGTTTCTTTTAACAATCAAATACTACCATCTAGTGGACAAATTACAAAATGCAGATTATAAAAAAAAATGTAAATTTATGTATTGTACATCACATTGTGAAACGGTGGACACACATCAATCCTTAAACAGATTTAAGGACCAGAACTACCCGTTTAATAAAGAGTTTTAGTAAACTGTAGAGGCCTGCTTGCATATAATAGAAATATGAGCACTACTGGAAGTCACTGTAACACAAATAAGAATGGTTCCGCAGGACAACCCATATTCTCTTAGAAAGGTCTATTCCATTGGAACAACTGGAAAACCAACAAAGGCATGCCTTAAATTTGCTTTGTACCATTGGGCAGTCATGCTGAAACAAAAAGGGCCTTCTGTAATTGTTCCCACAAAATTAAAAAAATATTGTTCAAACTGAATGTCAAGGTTCTTGATTTTGAACATCAGGGGCAATGGCACTAGACCAATGTATATGTAGAGCGTGGTAACTAAGGCGGTCAGGGTATGGGGCTATCAATTCTCTCTCTATCTGTATATATGCAAATGGAACAGACAACAGGTAGAAATGAGAGGCACTCAGCAAGACAACCCCTATAAAGGGGTGGTTCTGCAGTTTTCAACGTTTCTGGCTGATGTTTTGGTCACTTTTGTATTTTGTCAGTTCTCTCACCATAGAGGTAGCAGGAGGCGGTGTCTACAACCCACAAAAGTTGCTCAGGTAGTGCAGCTTATTCAGGATGGCACATCAATGCAAGCTGTGGCAAGAAGGTTTGCTGTGTCTGTCAGCACAGTGTCAAGAGCATGGAGCAGATACCAGAAGACATGGCACTACACCAGGAGTCATGGAGGGGGCCGTAGGCGAGAACGTCCACTGCCTCATCAGGAGCATGCCCAGGTGTCGTAGCGAGGTCATACGGGCACATGGAGGACACACACACTCGAGGAATTTCCACTGAAATTGGACCAGCCAGTCCTTTGATTTTCCACTTTGAGTATGATTCCAAATCAAGACCTCCATTGGATAATAATTTGGTTTACATTTGGATACATTTTTTTATTTTGTTTTCAATGCATTCCACTACCTACTAAAATAAAGATTATTAAATTAAATATTTTATTAATTGAGATCTAGGATGTTATTTTAGTGGCCCCTTTTGTTTTGTTTTTTTGAGCAGTGTATATATAATCTGGCATTAACAGCCAAAAAAAATTATTTACCGCAGGGTTTTCACCATGATGTGCCACTTTAACATCGATGAGTTGTCCCAGTTTGTCCAGCTGCACTTCCACGTAGAACATGTCGGATGTAATGTAGCACTCCGTTTCTGAGGGACTCAGGTGAGACCCTAACCTGCAGCAATGAATAGAGAGTAACAATTGACGCAAATTCTGGACAATCTATTAACATGCTATAATGCAGCAAATGCGTATTATAAAGCTGCATTACAGAACTCACATGTTTTGACGAGCTATAGACTCCAGGCGATCTGTCATCGACGCCAGAGACGACACTGTGGGAGAAACAGACAAAAACACTAAGTACAAAAAAAGATTACACCCTGGAGCAATGATGGTTAATGACCTTGCTGCTGCCCTAACACCCTAACCACAGAGCTGTGTGGATGTTTTTGTATGATTTAAATGAGAATTAGACACAACATTTACCCTTTAAAGCTCTTTGTAAGGTCTCTAAACAGTTCAGCAGGATCTGATGTCCAGTCGAGTTCACCACACTGCGCTTTTCCTAAATACATACAATAGTCATCTTAATTTTTTTAGTTAAGTATAAATCAGAATTATAGTTAGTAAACATATTGATAGAAACGTCAACATCAGTCAAAAAAAAATGTGCCCAAGTGACATTTTTAATAAAATTCAATATCAAAGAACCTTAAAAACTTTAAATAATTCATAAAATCTTTTCACTTTAATGTGATTGTGGTAAATATACAGTGACTAACACACACAACAGTTTCAGTCCTATAAACAGTGAGAGAACTAATTTTGATGCAGAAAAAGTATTTAAAAAAAATTTGACAAAAAAGTCCCAAAATTTGTCCCCACACCCACCATGGCTGCCCGAACGACTTTGATGGTCTCTTGCCAGGGACGTGAGGCATTGTGTTTGGCATGTAGCCTCTCCAGCAGAGCAGAAACACGACTCTGCTTCTCAGCTTCTGTGGAAGAGAAACATTGGATTAACTTGCTCAGTTTAATTTCACAAAATGTAGTCCATCTGTTTCCCTAAAAACTTTATTATTATTTTTTACTGTGGTCTAACAGTCGTGAACCCCCCACAGAGCAGGTGGTATTTTGGTGGTGGTGGGGCTTTAGTGCACTGACATGATTGGACGAGCAGCAGTGTTGCCCATCCAAACACATCCATTTTATTACTCCACATTGAAGATGGAAATGCAGATGCACAGAGTGCTGATTGCTGGGCATGTTTAGATTAAAGAAAATTCCCAGTCTAGCAGTGTCACAATCCCAGTACTGACAAACTCACACACTACCCGACCAGCACCAAGTCAGTGTCACTGCAGTACCAAAAACCATCCACAACCCACATTATACCTGATCGGTGGTGGTCCTGAGAGTAAGCAAAACTATAAAGTATGTGAAGAAGAAGACGTAGTAGCAGACAGTATGACATCTATACTCAATCGGTATTAAATGATGTGGTTTGTTTTTATACAGAAATTTAGGATCGAGATCAAAGCTTCTCAATGGAAACGCTGCATTACAACATAAAACCTCACCATAGAGGTAGCATGAGACGGTGTCTACAACCCACAAAAGTTGCTCAGGTAGTGCAGCTTATTCAGGATGGCACATCAATGCGAGCTGTGGCAGGAAGGTACACCAGGAGACATGAAGTCTGAAGTTGGATCAGCCTCTCATTTTATTTTTCAACTTTAATTTTAAGTATGATTCCAAAAGGAGACCTCGACGGAATAATAATTTTAATTTACATTTTTATGTTATTTTGTTCTCAATGCATTCCACCATCTACTAAATAAATATTTTTAACTGAAATATTTTATTCATTGAGATCTAGGATGTTCTATTTTTGTGTTCCCTTTATTTTCTTTTAATAGTATACTTAATATTAGGTTTATACATGTACTGGGAATAAAATAAGAATTTCATATTTAAGTGAAACTAGTATACTATGTTCATTCATCAAACACAGACTAATATATTTCAAATGTTTATTTTTTTAAAATGTTGACGATTATAACTGACAACTAATTGTGAAAAGGTTCAATATTGAAAACATTTGATGTCACGCTCTATTCATCTAACTATAAAAACCTGCAAAGGCCTTTAAATGCTCTCTCAGTCGAGTTCTGTAGGCTACACAATCATGGAGAAGACTGCTGACTTGACAGTTGTCCAAAATAAGATCATTGACACCTTGCACAAGGAGGGCAAGACACAAAAAGTCATTGCCAACGAGACAAGCTGTTTACTGAGCTCTGAGTCCAAGCACACTATTAGAGAGGAGAAGGGAAGGACAAGATGTGGTTTAAAAAAGCTGAAGGGATAATCACTCTCTGGAGAGGTTTGGGAAACAAAATCTATTCAAAACATTGGGGAAATTCACAGAGTGGACTGCAGCTGGAGTCAGTACTTTTAAGATCCAACGATTCAGAGGAGCTGATGGCCACTTTCTGAGCAACCTGGGCTCTCCTAACAGACTCTCACTTGTTCGCTGCGTTCTGAATGTCACCTGGTGATTCAAACTCACTGAGGCGCTAATAAGCTAATATTTACTCCATTTAATTCACCCCCTGGTACTCTGATACTGAATGTTGGATTTACATAGGTTGTCAGTTACAATTAGCAAAATAAAAAGAAACATAACATTTGAAATATATCAGTCAGTGTGAAATAAATTAATATGATTTACAAGTTTCACTTTCGAATTAAATTACTGAAATAAATCAACTTTTTATCATATTCATATTTTATGACCAGCACCTGTATATCCTGTTTACAACCACATTACTTTTGCAATCCATGGCGTTTGACACCAAACGACATGGATACAGCCTTCTGCTCATGTCGGGCATCGAAGGGAAATAAAACTATAAAGTCAAGTCACATTAACTCGCATGATTGTATCATAACAAAGCAATCTGTTATACAAAGTAAAATCATGGTATGTGTTATATCGAACGTATTACTTGTAAACTTGGTAGTTTGATGTGTTAATAAAGCCCTGTTCCGAGTCTCTAAGTATATCAGATATAATAATTATTTTTAATCAGTTATGACTGTCTTATGTAAACACAATGCTAACTGCTATTAGCTGTGCGGCTAATGTCCACCGAACCCTTATGTGAAAGTAAAAAGGGCTGGACAGTTAATCGGCAGCTGCAAATCAGACTCGGTTTGTGTATTGGTCAGATAAAGTTGTATAATTAAGTACCGGTTCCTTCTTCGGGTTTAAGCCGCTCCGCGGGGTTTTCTCTTAGCGGACTACTACTCCGGACCGCCGCCATCTTGCTCTACGCTTCGCCCCGCCTCTCATGACGTCATCAACAGGATAGTCGCAGGAATCTGACGCCGTATGAGTGAATATTAATTTATTATTCATTCATTATTATTGATAAATGATTAGTAATATTATTAAACAAACCACAGGTCTGATATGAAGAGCATGTCATTTCCAAATAAAACTGACTCTTTTGTTTGAACTGTAATATTTTAAAAATATTTTTTAATTATATGATTTTTGCCCTGCCCTGCGATGGACCTACAACCTGTCTGTAATAGTTTCCTTCTTTTTACCAGTGCAGTGAGGAAAACTATAATAATAGTCCTTATTATTAAATAGTCCAACTTGGAAAAATTAATAAATACTTATATAATGTTCATTTAGGGTGGCACGGTGGCTTAGTTGTTAGCATGTTTGCCTCTTAGCGCTGGGGATTCCCAGTTCAAATCGCAATCTGGGTGGAGTTTCTATATTCTCCCTGTGTCTGCATGGGTTTCCTCCGGCTTCTCCGGTTTTCTACCACAGTCCAAAAACATGGATTCAAGGTAAATTGGCTGATCTAAATTGCCCCATATAATTTGTGTTTGTGTGTGTGGCTGTGTGAGTGAGTGTGCGCAGCGATAGATTGGAGCCCTGTCCTGGGTGTATCTGCCCAGTGCCCAAAATGTACTCCCCTGAATTGGCATAGGAAACCCCACCACAACCCTCATAGAGGGTTAAGCAGAAGATAACGAATGAATGAATAATGTTAATTTATCTTAAACAACAACCCTCCTTTTATTATCTTCCGTTTAATTCTCAACTAGTTTTGAGCACTGAGCAGATACCCCCAGGACAGGGCACCAATCTATTACCATCCAGGGGAAAACGTTTCAGGTGCTGTGCTGAAATGCCCAGGACAGGGTGCCAATCTATTGCTGAGCACACTCAGTCACACACCCACAGACACTATATGGGGCAATATAGAACATTCAGTTTACTTTAAATCCATGTCTTTGGAAGAACTCCATGCGGACACAGGGCGATTATGGAAACTCCACAAATACTGGGATTTGAACCTGAAATGCCCAGCGAACATGCTAACCACTAAACCTATTTATTCATTCATTATCTTCCGCTTAATCCATACGAGGGTGGCGGGGGGGGTTTCCATCTAGGAAAGAAAGTCTTGTGCGCTGGGAAAATACACATTTTTCTATGTTGGACTATTTATTCCAGGACTATTATTATGGCGAACGTGCTAACCACTAAGCCACCGTGCCGCCCATTATATGGGACAATTACAGTATTTTAAATTCCACGTAGAACAAGGTTATTCATTCATTATCTTCCGCTTATTCCTTTATGAGGGTCGCGGTGGGGTTCCCCATGCCCATCCAGGGGAGAGCGTCTCGGGCGCTGGGCAGATACACCCAGGACAGGGTGCCAATCCATCGCTGATTACACACACACAGCGGTCATTCCAGCGGTCAGCTTTTGGAGGTAATCTGACTACAGAAGCAATTTAGAGCTGCAAGACAGAGCTAAGGATGTTGAATGGGGTTTGGGGCAATGAGGCCCCCAAATCCAACTCAGTCAGTCATACCCTCATGTTCGGACCTTGATTTGTGCACCTGCTCTGTGTGGGGGAGGGGGGGGGGTCCTGATCATCAGAGAACATACTAAAGCAAACCAACAAATAATGTAAAGAAAGGGACTACACTTTGTTATTGTAGAATTACAAAGTCCATCTATATGGTCAGTGGAGAGCACACACACACACACACACACACACACACACACACACACACACACACACACACAGTGAGTAATCCATACCAACAAATCAAACGACCAGAATCAGATGTTGCAATACCTTCCATGGCCACAGGGGTATAAAATCAAGCACCAACAAACATTTGTAAAAGAACATCTCGCTCTCAGGATCTTAGTGAATTCCAGCGTGGAAATGTAATATGGCGCCACCTGGGCAACAAATCCAGTTGGGAAATTTCCTCACTCCTAAATACGGTCAGCTGGATTCTAAGAACATGGAAGAGAACGACAGCAACTCTGCCACCAAGTGGTAGTCCACGTGAACTGACGGAGCATGGTGCGAAGAGGTCGCCAACTTTCTGCAGAGTCGATCACTACTGAACTCCAAACTTCATGTGGCCTTCAGATTATCTCAAGAACGTTGTGCAGAGAGCTTCATGGAATGGGTTTCCTGGTCCAGCAGATGCATCCAAGCCATACATCACCAAGTGCAATGCAAAGCGTGGGATGCGGTGGTGTAAAGCACACCGCCACTGGACTCTAGAGCAGTGGAGACACGTTCTCTGGAGTGACGAATCGCGTTTTCCATCTGGCAATCTGACGGACGAGTCTGGGTTTGGCGGTTGCCAGGAGAACGCTACTTGTCTGATTGCATTGTGCCAACTGTAAAGTTTGGTGGTGGGGGGATTATGATGTGGGGTTGTTCTTCAGGAACTGGGCTCCGCCCCTTAGTTTCAGTGAAAGGAACTCTGAATGGTTCAGCAGACCAAGACATTTTGGACAATTCCATTCAAGAGGGCTGGAACTGCGTTATGGTTCATAAACTTACAGGATTACATTCAGAACCACAACACAGAACAAAGAGCCCGTCTCGCATGTGCTTTGTTATATATATATATATATATATATATATATATATATAGTTATCTACATTTGCGTCTATAAAATACATAAATAAAACAATAAAATCAAACCTTAAATGGTGTGATGAAGCTATTTTGCCATTGACATCAACACCTACAGCAAAATTAATATTTAATATAATAATATTTACAGAAAAAGTACCATTATTACAATCTTTTTCAAAATAGAAGTCCCATTTGCGTAGTTGAATGTGTGGACAAGGTGTTTAATGATACAATAATAAATTAAAGATTTGATAAATATTCTCAAACCCATCAGTTTGCTTTGATCTACTGATCCCTCTGATCATTTAAAGACCATGGCAGTCCAGTCTCTCCACTTTGTCTGTGTGTACAGTAGTCAGTGGATGACATCGAGCACAGGAATCTGAAAATACCAAGACGGAAGCATAAAAAAATATTTTTTATATAGAAACCCACCTCCTTTTGTTTCCTAACATGACCACACAAGCACTTATGCAGATACAAACACTATATGGGGCAATTTAGAACAGCCAATTCACCTTGAATCCAGATTCCTAGAGTCTGGGAGGAAACCGGGAAGAAAGAAAAACCCAGGGACACAAAAATGGAAAGGCCACATATATCGAGATTATATAGCAGCAATTTAAAGCAGCCGATTCACCTTGAATACATGTTTTTTTGGAGTGTGGGATCATGGGTAGATCATGGAAACTCCACCCAGATTGGAATTTGAACCTGGATCTCCAGCGCTGAACGGCAAATGTGCCATGTCACCCTGACCTTTAAGGAACTTGCTGTATGCAGTCATGCCAGAGAAGAAAAGGGCCTTCCCTAAACTGTTCCCACCAAATTGGTAACCAAGTCTCCAAGAACCATGGAAACTCACCCCCCCTTTTTGTTTCCTAACATGTCACACTCTCACTCATGCAGACACACACACACATACTATATAGGGGCAATTTAAAGCAACCAATTCACCTTGAATCCAGGTTTCCGTAATCCGGGGAGAGAAAAAAAACCCACGGACAAAAATGGAAAGTCCACAGATAGCGGCAATTTAAAGCAGTCAATTCACCTTGAATCCATGTTTTTTTGGAGTGGGGGGGATCATGGGTAAAACATGGAAACTCTACCCAGATTGAAATTGGAAACCTGGATCCCAGAAAAGGGCCTTCCCTAAACTGTTCCCACCAAATTG